>JBBIGA010000027.1:9124849-9138331 GCA_037576975.1 Alestes dentex | reverse complement strand
CCCCCCCTTCCATCTTTACTATTCTACTGTGTGTGTGTGTGTGTGTGTGTGTGTGTGTGTGTGTGTGTGTGTATGAGAGACAGAGAGAGAGACAGAGAGAGAGAGAGAGAGAGAGATAGTATCTTCGCAATTACTCATCTGACGCTGTTTGCACAAAATCATTTTTGCCACTGCACCAAGCCCTAACAAGCAGTGTACATGACAGTGTTTAAGTCCAGGAGGGCCGTCCTCATTCTATCTCTTTCCAGAGACTCTCTCTCACTATCTCTCTTTCTCACAGTCTCTCTCTCACTCTGTCTCTCTCATCGTGTTTGTTCTCACTGGCTCTTCTCACTTCCCATGTTTTTTCAAAAGCCCTCCCATCTTTTCTCTTTCTCTCCCTCTCAGCAGCCATTTTAACATTTCAGATGATCTTTAACCTACAGTCTGCGAGAACCAGACACAAGGAGCACTTTGTCATTCTTTCTCTTCGTTTACATTTCTTCTTCTTCTGCAATCCATCTCTCTCTGACTCTGCAATTCATCTCTCTTGCCCATAACGCTCTCTCTCTTTCTCTCAAGTATTAAAGCCCAGAGTAAGTTCTTAATAAGTCTGCATTATCCGTTAATGTTCACTACCAGAATCTATTCACTATTCTCTTATTAATAAGTAGGAAATGCTAAATCATCCTATACACCATTAACTCCATCACTTAAGATCGACATGGCAAAAAAGACAATCTGTGAAAATACAAGTTTAAAAACAACTTTGCCAAACAAAACATTTTAAATGCACTAGCAAAAGAGCAGTGCCACTTTCAAAAAAGGCTATGAGTTAAAACTGAAAAAAAAAAAAAAGAATAAGGTTTTTATAGATCTTGTTCAAGACCATTGCCAAAATCTTAAATTGCAATATGCATGCTAATATATCCTCAAAATCAAAATCTTCACGATTCTGTGTCAGTCATGGTAAAAACAAGGAAACTGACCTGTTGGGGTTTCCTGTGCTCTGTTTAGCCATTGCTGCCCCTCTGATCTTGAAATGTTGAGGAAATGCCTTCAAGCAAAAACATAGTAAAACAGACTTAAATAAAGGAGTAGTCTGTCAGCTGGTTCTAAAGTTTGCAACTGGTATTGACAACAAATAATCTCTTCGTGTAAGTTATATAAATTGGAATGATCTCTGTCTGGTCAGTGCATTCACACTTTGTTAATAACAACCGAAAAGCCACTTTATAAAAAAATAACCACAAAAGCAATGCCACTGAACATTAAAATACAGATAATCAGGCTGCTGACAGTCACACCTTCACAGCCCACGCAATGTTATTGTTCACTATCAGGAACTATTAAACAATCTGCTCTAGGCTGTTTACTATCAGGCATTAGAGGTACACTGCACAGACTCCTGCAGACATCCACCACACAGACTTAGCTGCTGCTGTCTTATACACACAAGCCCAAGAGAACTGCATTTCACATTCGACCTAACAGAATTGTTGACTATATTCAACCTAAATGGCATTAATGGCATTTACTAGGGCTGCATGGCATTTATACAGGGCTGCATCACACAACCTCAACTGACTTCACCCACTGGAGTCCAATATGCGAATAATCTTCCAACCAGTCACTGAATATTTTGTTATATGTTGAAAACATCCTGAGCAATAACAAACCACGAAGATAATGCAGCCCAAACCAGAATACTGAATTTCTTCATTATTTTCACCTCTAAACACACCTATATGGCAATGAGGAATGTTTTTTTTTTATTTTAGTACATTTATGTTGCCACATTTAAAAATACTATCAAAAACTATGAATGATTTGAATTTGTTTCATACACTGCATTGTATTAAACCTGAATATAAGGCCTAATTAGGCTCGCTTTCTAATTATGCAGTTGGTCAGTGTCCTTTGAGTACTTGCCAAAAAAAGAGATGGCATAATTTATCACAATAATTATAAATATAGTCATTTTATGATTATGCACTTTAGAGTGAAATAGGAATTTTAGGTCAATTTGACTTTTTTTCTTGTTGCCATTTTCCCTAAATATTGAAACACCTCCAACTACACACTCAGTTGACTGTGACATTAGGTAACACTGTAACTTAAGGCTGAATGACACAGGAAGAATCCTGATCATTCAGTCTTAATTTACAGTGTTACCTAATGTCACAGTCCACTGAGTGTGTAGTTGGAGGTAGGAGCCTAAAATGGTTTCATTTGATTTACAAAAGACATTTGTTTACAGGCCCTGAATGCAAATGCAGGGCACTTTCTGAATGAGAGACCATGAGTAAGAGTGTGTGGGTGTTTGCGTGTGTGTGTGTGTGTGTGTGCGTGTGTAAATGCCTCCGACCCCAACCAGCAACCGCTACATGTAACTAAAGCTTAAGATAAAAGATTGCCTGTACAGCAAAAACCTAGTTTCCCTACCCACAGAGGCTTGGTAGAACATAAAGCTGAGCTTAAAAAGCCCACTTTAAACACCGCCATAAAACAGAGAACGCAAGGAGCTTTCCCTCTGCTCCCAAACCCACAGTTTGACTGTGGGGGAAAAAGTATGAAGCTTGCGGCAGCCGCTTGACTGATGACGCCAAGCTAAATCACACTACTTCCTGTCGTGGCCCTTGCTGCGATGCCAGGGTCGTGAATTATTATGATGCATTATTACACTCCAGCGCTACATGACATCACGTTGTCTGCCAAATTATGCCTGAGCGATGGTTTTATCTCTTTAATTAATCTTTCTAATTCATATGTCGACTTTATGTTATTGAACCATGCTGAATTTGTAAATGCTGGTACTCACAGATGTTGACTTATCCACTGAAGACTTACTTTTGTGTTGTAATGCTATGTGTTTAATGAATTATGGAGGGCTGAGTTAATGAACTACTGTTTTACTCCATGAGTTAAAGGCAATGCATGGGCTGTCTTGAGTGTGAGTACCCTTCTAATTGTACCTATCCAAGAGTGTGTGTTGTGTGTGTAAGTGTCAAACTCTCCATTAGGAGTCACATGAGTGTGTTGTTTTCATGGAGCTGTTAGTGTAATCTGATATGTCAGAGGCTTCATGGCCAGTTCATGGCCTTGGCAGAAGAAACCAAGCACACTGCACTGCCCCCTAATGACCAAGACTTCCAATAGCAACAGAAATCTACTCCCATCCCCCCTCTGGGCTTCAACAATGATGCCCTGTAAAACCTTCCACACTGGGGGAATTTTGCAGAAGATTTTGCACAATCCAATCTGTGCATATGACATACTTATTTAAAACACTCAAACTATGTTAAACACATTAAAAAATGCCCCATGGTACTTGGGTACACTAGCAAGTAAAAGGTATATTTTGATCTCCTGTCCATCATTCACTCTCCTCCATCATATATCCAGTCAGCTGCAATCCACCCTGCATGTATTTGTTCCACTTCCCTATCACATGTCAGAGACTAATCCCTTACTCTAGCTAACGCTAATAATGGGCAAATGGGATTACCCTGCATTTGCATGGCACCGATGTTTTGCATGCTACATTCAAGAATAGTCATGCATAAAGCAAAGAAGCATAAACATATTCATTGTACACTGAGTAATGCAGACTGTTTTGGTCAGTATGAGATTCTTAAAGAAACATATTGTAGGCATGCCATCCACATTTCACATTTCACACTACTAAAGTACAGTAGATCTCCATAGAGACACCATGGTAACTGGGTCACCTGTGATGGGGACATGTGTATAAGCAGGTTGGTAACATGATACACACCGTTGTACTAGCATGATACAAGTGCATTAACACAGTACACGTGACTATCCTGCCAGTGGAGGCACACAGCTGTACTCTACAAGATTATGAACCCACAGACTAATCTTTAATAAATCCAGTTTTTGGTATGGCAATAAGTCATAATGCATCACAATATTGCAGTTTATGATGGTTCACACTAAAAAAAAAAAAAAATACAGCAGATGATTCAGGGATACTGGAATCATCTGCTAAAACTGCTAAAATTAGAAAAAAAAAACATTTAATTTAAATAATTTTAGGGTGGAGGGTGGAGTTAGTAGTTTTATTTTATGCTTTATTTATGTACTTTCATTACATCTGCAGTGCAAACTGCTTCCCTCACAGTTGGCACAAACAGCAGTTCTCCAGAGACCCCTCCAATGATACTGTCTCTTTTCATAATTCAGTCAAATATTAGCAAAACCCAACCCTCTTTTGAAGTACAACAATTAAAACAAAGAAACTCAAAAAATCTCCTTTGAATGTCTTGAAAGATCAAAAAGATGAGCAATAAAGAACATTTTAAAACCTGGGCACTGTAGGTACTTTGCACACATTGATTGCACTAAAGCAATGGGTTTGAACACACAGCTAAATAAATAAACAGTGATGCAACAGTTTAAAGTATCGATGCACAATCATGAAATATACAAGTGCATTTCAACAATTAATCATAACACTGGTCATTTGCTAACCTCAACCAGGAAACTTAAACTAGCCCATGTTTGAACCTTCTGACAATGATTCAAAGCACACCTCTAAAAATTGTTCTATCTGTATATTATTGTATAGGGAGGAAAAGTCTCAGATCCCTAACTATGTGTTCTTCAGTCTTATTAAATATAATAGATAAAAACCGAAAACTGTCATCTTTGCACAAGGAAGGTACACAAAGTATTAAATTAAGGGATGACAATTTGATACAGATTTATTTAACAAAAATGTATTCATCTGGGTTTTTTTTTTCAATCATTTCATATCAAGGTTTGTTTTTTGTTTTTTTGAATGTTTTTTGAATGTTTTGAAAGATCAAAAAGATGAGCAATAAAGAAAATCTTAAAACCTGCTCTACTCTTGTTTAATATGAGAGCCGGTATTTGTGAAGGGCACACATTGATTGCACTAAAGCAATGGGTTTGAAAACACAGCTAACTAAATAAATAGTGATGCAACAGTTTAAAGTATCAATGCGCAATCATGGAATATACAAGTGCATTTCAACAATTAATTATAACACTGGCACAGGTCTTATTTTTAAAGTATTCATTTTCCAAGATTTTAAGTTTAAACCTGTTGTAATACAAAGCATTAACTGTGTTATCATCTACATAATAAGGTTATAACTACCTGATTACTCTAAGAAATTGTACATGCTTTTTTCTTTAACGGGCAGTTAATATGTGGACTAAAACTGTATGAATACATCAATGCTTGAAGATCACCTGATTTGCTTTTAAATGCAAGCATGACAAATGCTGTTTTCCCCAGGCTGACATATTCAAAGCACCACTCAACAGCTGTTGCAAGTGGTAGGCCAAATGTTGGTATATACTAGCAAGAGTACGTGAACATGAATTGCACAGTGTTTATACATTATCTAGGTTTACTTTTTCCCCAAACATGTTGGTAAAATAGTAATCTCAGTTTGGTAAAGTGTACATTTGGCACACGTGAACCCACCACAGCACAGCACACAGTGTGAACAGCTCGAAATTATTCTCTGCATTTACCCCATTCATCCAAGCGCAGCAGCAGGCAGCCAGGAACAGCGCCTCGCGAACAGTGTGCGGGGATGTAATCTTGCTCAAGGGTACCTCAGTGTGCCACTGGCAGTCTTGGGATTTAAACCCATGACATTCCAATTGCAGGGGCAGCTCCCTTCCCCTAGAGTCATGCCACTTTCCAAAAAAAAAAAAAAAAAATACATTTGTAACTGAGATGTATGAACGTGAAGAAATTTTAAAGGTATAAAGAACCTGCACATGATAAAGATTCAATTTAACCAATTTAAGGGTTCTTCCAAGAACTTTTAGCTTACATGCAGGTTCTTAAAACTTAAACCATTCTTCACACTCACACATCTCACTCACACATCTCATTCATTGAACTATTCTTTAGGGAGCCAAAAATTGTGCTTCTGTGGCATCATACAGAGAATACTTTCTAGCACTTAACCCAGATAAGATTCTCCAGAGGAAAAAAAATCATTATCACCCTAATTTGCCAGCCTACTGTCGCTTTGCAGTGTTAGTGTACAAGTGATCAAAAGCTGATTAAATACACTAAAACTTAACTGCTTCAGTGTTATTTTTGGTTGCATCACTCATGTCAACTTGGTTAAATGTTTGAATGAACCACAAAGATCCTTTTTTTTTCTTGCAGCTATCTATTTGAGTTCCATCTCAAACACACAGATCCTTCTTGTTTGCAGTGTCAATCTTTTGTAGCATTATTAACTGCTTAGTGTTAATGAGTAATGCTGCCAACTTAACTGGCTCTTGCATATTTATGAAGTCTCCTCAGTCACATCATGCTTCATCATTATACTGAGGTGAGATCATTTCTGAACTATGACCAGTTTTGGCTCATCAGGATTAGGGTGGGAGATACTTGTCCTTGATTGAAAGAAAGAAAAACTTCATTAATTAAACCTTACATCAACACAGTCTCACAAAAAAGGACTAGGGGGGGAAAATGGGTGCAAGCTTGTCAGTCACAAAGTGAAAAACACACACTGCTTTGCTCCTTGATGGCTTGCCCAAGCGAGTTCAGCAAGTGGCCCATCCAAACAGGCCTCTGGCAGGCTTTGTTCCTCCCGACTCATACCTACAGGTTGTTGTTGACTTTCCTCCAAACCTCAATCCCTGTATTTATCCAGGGCGTCTTGTTCAATGGTGTTTTTCTTTTTTGCCTCTCGATCCGTCTTTTCTTTCGTCATGTGCCTTTAATGAGAGGGTACAAGGGCTTGTTGACCTCCCCTAATGAGTCATGCCAAACCACCTTAGAAAAAAAGTCAGAATCAGAATAGACCCGCAATGATTATCGTCTACCACATTCTGGCGGATTAGGAACACCAATGCAATTCAAAAGCAGATTTACTCCATATTAGAACAGCACATTGTGCTTCTAGCTACCACAGGGTTGTCCCTGAATAAGTGCTAATACAAAGATAATAGGGTCATCATGTTGCAGACAGGTTGGGTCAAGAAGCAAAAGATTAAAGCTCATTTATTTTTCATTATCAATCTATATAATTCATCCCTTACATTCTTCTATAAATCTTGCATGAGATTCAAAGCATAACAAGCCAGTATTGGTTATCTGATGTGTTGTGTTAAAGGCAACTGTAAACAATCACAGACACACACCTAATTAGAGATCCACAACCAGTCAATGAAAAATATTGGATCTACCCAACAGATTGAGGTTCCTAATTGTGCACAATCGCAATCAACTGAAAAAAGTACAGGAACAGTGATTAGACTGAGCAAGTGGTTCACCTTACTCATCTGTTAAATGAAATCTGTAATGTTTATGATTTAACACAGGATTTTTTTGTACAAATTAGAACTTCTATTCGATTTACACTCTGTCACTGCACAAAAATATGTAAAAACTCATAACACGTCCTAATGTTATCATAATTTCTCTTATTCTAACTGTTAAGAGTAACTAGATGCCTTTAGTGAATCCAGTGTTTCATTAGCATTGTAACTAGTTAAGTAGTTCATGCATAAAAATCATTAATGTTCAGTATTGTTCACTTGAGGTAAGACAGTACTAATTTGGGTTGATCAGGACCAGCAAAAATAAATTATGTATCTCAGCGGGCCTGGGAAAACCTTGAGATCCTCAGGAGGAGCTGGTGGATGTGGTCGGGGAAAGGGTCACTAAGAATAAAAGAGCATGATTCTTGGATTGTGTCCACACTAAAGAAGATGGAATATTTATGAACATAACAGAGATTTGTGTGTAACCTCAGGTCATTTCTGCAGTAAATCTAATCGGCAAAATGTGTAATCTGATGGATTTAGATGGAGCTGAAATGACAAAGATACTATGTTAATGCTAATATTAATACAATTCCCTATGCAGTCCTTGACAATACTTCATGTGCTGCTTTAGGACCTCTATCTTTTTTACTTTCTCCCCCCATACACAGAAAAGGTGTCAAAAAGTGTTATGAGCAAAAGTAATAAAGGGACATCTGTTCCTCTCTTAGCCAATTTTTGTACCTTAAAGAACCCTTTAGTACGTGTTTTTCAAAAAAACATATTTGAAAATGAGCTGTGTGAAAAACCATTTTAGAGTCTAATGAAAACGTACACAAGGTAAGGGTTGTATACCAATGAAAGAACTGTACTAGAACAATACATCTAGAATCCTACATCTACTTCAAGAGCCATTTAGAAACCGTTACTTTTTTCTCAGTCTAGAGGTTTCTTAAACAGTTTTGTTTTTAATTATGACAGGTAATAAGACTGAATATACATCCACTGTGTATAAGCCCCCGATGCCCATTTTTGGAGGCATCTTCTGCCCCAAATGGGAAGCCTGAGAAACCAAACTCCTGTCTGACTGAAAGGGAACATGCTAGCCTGTATGTTTTGGGGACATGCAAAAGTGAAGAAAGGTCCACCAAAGTCTTGTGGTCCTTTTTAATATCCGCTTCCAAAATGGGCAAACTTGGTCAATCCACTTTAAATGTAGGTTTATCTCATATTAGAAGAAAATTTGTAGTGGTTCATCACAACTTCAGGTGCAGAGTAATGTGCAAGGAACCATAATAAATCTGTGATGCAGATAGCTTCATTTGTATAGCTGCTCAGCTGCTTTTGACAAAAAAAGAAAAAAAAAGAATACCTCATCGTCTTTGCTAACAGAGCCCTGAGGACAGATCTGCCAGACCACCCAACATCTGCCATGGGCTAAAAGCCATTTCACTAGGGGTTTCTCTTTCACTGGTCTCCTTTATTCTGTCCCTTCATTTTATCTCTTGTTTCCAAAGCCGCAACATCCCTCAGGATGACTACATGAGCGCAACTCGCTGAAATGTGGAAAAGGCTTGATGTTTTCATTTAAGGCTTTTTTGAATACCTTTCAGTGGGACTGTGCCCTGGGGAGGATGCAAGATTCCCCCCGCTTAGCATACGTGTGAGCTGCATCGTTAATCATTAGCATCGAAGCGTACTCATCCTTGCTATAGTTTTACACACAGTAGTCACTTTTTAAATTCCCTGGGAAAGTAGAGGTGACAGGAATCTGTCTACCAGAGGAATGGACTGCCACCATGGAGAAAACTAGGGGAGTGGGGTGGGGAGTGCTGCAGGGAGGGTGAGGTTGCTTCATGAAAGACATGGGAAAATCTGTATTGCTATCCCAAAGCTAAATATAACTCCTTGTCTTAGTTTCTCTGTCTGCATTCATCTTCCTCATGAGTTTTAGTGTAACTGTGGGGCCATAAGTTTCAGCCTGGCTGACATGCGTGTGCTGTAAAAGCTGGAAGCTGTTCAAACTGTGGCCACACCCGCAAACTACTGATCTCCAATCAGACTGTGGCCAGACAAGAGCAATGGAAAGCTAGAGTATCCGATCTGCGGTCAGTTCAAACACACACACACACACACACACACACACACACACACACACACACACACACACACACACACACACACACACACACTCCCCAGAGTGCTGTTACAGAGTTGTCTGCTGTCCCATACTGCCCCTGTAGGTCATTCTACATTCTTGCAATGCAAATCTCATCCTTAGGCACTGATCCAATTCCTGTGCTTCTACTTTTCTGGAAAGAGAAATTCTGTACAAATTGATACCTTTTGAACTTTGATTTACACGCTAACAAAAACACTTGATATCTTGATATAAAGAGAACACTGATCGGTCTAATATGCCGCTCTCCAAACACAACCACAAGCCTGGCTGTTCTCCAAGTTAAAAAGACAGATTTACTGCATGTTGCAATAAACATTTGATCCAGGACAAGTTTTACTTCCTTTTCATTCATAACTATTGGGTTTATTAGAGTAATCATAAATCATGAAATTGGCTCTCATACGCTGTTTCTCCCAATAGGCCATGCTGTTTTGCAACAAGATATAATCATTTTAATTGCTGGTAAATATTATCTGGATGTTCTGTGATGTCGGTGCATGACAGACTTATTTATGGCAGTACTGATGTTTGAATAAGAAATTGCTTTTGGCAAACACACTTTAAACACCTGATAAATTAGTTCATAAGAGCACCATGAACAATATGTAGCATTACATTCCACTGTCTGAAATTACTACTCTCTGTCTAGTAGATTGCCATGCTGTGGCTTTGATTACCTTTGAAGGGGTCCTTTAAAACTGAAAATTACGATAAACTACTGTTAAAAAATATTTAGACCATGAAGCTAATTCAAGATAATAATTATTAGTGAGTTATTTCACTGGGAACGCCAGAAGCTGTTCATTGAATACTACATATAAATGGAACTCCAATAAATTTTTCTGGAAACAAAGCCTCAGTATACATCAGTTGCCTATTTTTCAGGCTTCAGGCTTTGATCCCGTGCTAATTAAGTGACTATTGGGACAAAAATCTCAATCAAAATTCATGCTTTATTTTAAATAAAGCTCCCATTGAAATGCTGCAGAAGACGCACACTTATGATGCAATATTAATCATTCTGGAAGGTTTACATTCCACACTGATGTAATGCCTATTTTTTGTATTGGTGTACACCTTGCACTTTGTTGAATGTTGCTAGTTGCCTCTAGTGCAATATCACACTTATGGTGAAATTAGTTATTCTGGAAGGTTTACATCCCATTCACACTGTACTTTTAAAATGCTGTATTGTCTATTTGTTGTATTGTTTCTGTTGTACCTTGCACTTTGTTGAGTGCTGTTAACAGTTAAGCTGCTAAGAAGAAATAAAGCAAAACTGCTAGCTTGGCTTTCAACACAGCAACATTTAGCCACTGGTGAGTGTGTATGCCAGCAAGTAATCGCTTACATGACTGTTCAGGGGTCAAATTAACTTCACCGTCTTACTTTACCATGGCCCCCTGTTCTGTTTGCATTAGCACACCAGTCCACAGGAGCTTCATTCCGGGGTTCCACGCTTTGAAACGAATGATGACTTTGGGAACCCATGGACAGTTGTTTATGCAGAGAAGCCATAATTCATCTCTTGGTCAATCAGGGCCAAGATAACAGCTGAATAATGGGCAGAAATACTGATGATATCTCTAAAGCTGTTTGCCTTAAATGCTTGTTTTAGAAACAAGGTAAAGAAAAGGGACAGAAAAAAATGGAGGAGGCAGTCCCTCTTATCAGTTTGCGGTCCCAGAGCTAACAAATGCAAAATAAACACTCAGAAGGCAATAAATGCTTTACAAAAAATGGCTATGAAGGAAGTAATATAATACCCAGCATGTAATTCTGCAGATACACGTGTGGTCCTAGCACGCGTAATGTAATAGACAGCTCCATTTGTTAGCATTTAGGGGCTTTCAGAGGGCAAAATGCAGCGGATTTAAGTGTCTGAAAGGTTTGTTTTCAGAAAGGGTACAAAGGTCATCGTGCTCAAATACTTCTGGGTTAAGTAGGCCCATTCTATTACAACTAAAACTTGATATTTGCCCCAACCACCTTTATTTTGAAGGATCCACAAACAAGACATACACATAGGCACATGTGGAAGCACACTTCTCACTTGTACCAGACTGCTGTTCAGAATGTGTGTATCGGCCCAAATGTGATTAAAATTCAGGGTGCCCCTCGGCCCCCTGGCACACGGCCCTACTTAAGATTAAAAGATATAGAATCCAAAGCTCTTAATTAATGATGCCCATTACTTTAGTCTACTGAAACAAGTGGATTTATAAAAAAAAAAGTACAGAAAGTCAAATGTTGTGTTTAACGCATTAACTCAGAACAATGGTGTATAGCTACAGAAAGTTTAAACTTAAAAATTTATAGAACATTTTGCTTTGAATCACCTTATTGGTGCAAAAACACTATTTTATGCCTCACTTGACAAACAAAAACAGAACTGGTCAGGTAAAGGGACTGGATGAGAGCCTTTGAAAGTCCTTCAGCAAGCCTGGAGAACTATTCCTCAAGGGTATGTCCCAAAAAAAAAAAACACACAAGAAAGTCTGGCTCTGTGAAAGCAAAATATGAAGAAATGTGTGTGTGTGTGTGTGTGTATGGGGTGGGGGTGGGGGGTTCTCAAGACTTTTGCACAGTACCGTATGCAGAATAAAGACAAACTGAAGGGGTAAAATAAGTTTGCCTGTTGACTGGCACAATGAAACCTTAAGCCATGCGATATTTATGCAAATAAGCAAGCTAATTATTCAGTCTTTGTTTTATTGTAGCATACTTGAGATAAGGTGAGCTAACAGTAGTGGACTAGAGGCCAGTGTTTACAGTGAAGATTAGGACTAGCTTAACCAATCTCTGTTTTCTGACCTACTCTTTCTTTTTCATCGTTGCGGTCAAGTGCTCTTTTCGTGGCATCTTTCCTTCCTTGCCGTATCATGAAACCCTGATAAGGCCATGTCAAACATTCCTCATCTCTCTCTCTCTCTGTCTTTCTCTTTCTTTCTGAAAATGGGAGGCTTTACTCATCTGTTCAGAGAGCATCTCCTCTCCTAATGCATCGTCTTGTACCACTCTTACATAAAGATTTAGAGCTTCATATTCTTAGTCACTTTGGATAAAAGCATCTGCAAATTATTGTAATATAATGTAATGTAAATTAGTTCTTTTTTCAGCACCCTTTGGTACATCTGTCAAACAAGTACAAAACATTGTTTTATACAAAACACTGGTGAAACTAATAAGCTGTTTTAACTTCACTTCATGAAGGCATGAAGGAGTTAACTGAAATCTGTGCAGACATACCAACAGGCCTGTTTACTGCACTGCCCCCTACTGGTTCGCTGCTAGAACTTCAAATCCTTTAAACCATTACTTTGTAAGGCTTCTGTCTGATCGGTGGAAAATTTCGTAAGCTATGAATCACAACCTGAAGCAAGGACTTGGCTTGATCCAACTGAAGGAGCTCTAGTTAGTGAGGTGATGGCACACTCATGGGCAGCTCACATTTATTGACTTAAGTACTGTGAAAGTACACAATCATACATGCTTGACCACACAGAATACACAGAAGTTGGATATGTTGGTACACCTACTATACACATATACACCTATACATATACACATACAAATAAGCATATATTTGCCTTGCAAAAAGTATGTTTTTGTATGTCCTATATGGCTGAGCAGGAGTGCCTAAACAGATGCAGAAATCTGAGTCAGTGTATTGACTCTCTGTCTTCGGGCCATTAAAATCTGCTTGCTCAAGCCGACTGCAGATCATACACATGTGAGAGTGTTTGTGTAGGCTCAAGTCACATGTGGCACTAACATGTAGGCAGTGTATTCAGTGTATTCATTATATAAATGTATACACTGAATACACTGCTTACATTAGTGGCACATGTGATCTGCAATCGGCTTGAGCAAGCAGATTTTAATGGCCCGAAGACAGAAAGTCAATATATATATATGTATGTGTATACAGTGAGGAACATAAGTATTTGAACTTCCTGCGATTTTGCAAGTTCTCCCACTTAGAAATCATGGAGGGGTCTGAAATTCACATTGTAGGTGCATTCCCACTG
>JBBIGA010000027.1:9086348-9097682 GCA_037576975.1 Alestes dentex | reverse complement strand
TGTGTGTGTGTGTGTGTGTGTGTGTGTGTGTGTGTGTGTGTGTGTGTGTGTGTGTGTGTGTGTGTGTGTGTCTGAGATGTGAGATTTCTAGAGCACTGAAATTGCAGAATCTTTATCAACTCAACTATTTTAATAAAGTTCAGATAAAAAAATATAATGAAAAAAGATAATTAAAAAAGATAAGATAATGACTTACATTGGGTGTTGCCTATATGAATTAAATTCTATGTTTGGGAGTAAGAAAGGGCCGTACATGTATATGTGAAATATGAAATGACTGAAAAGACCAAACATGCCAAAGATGGCAAACACAGTGTGTATGTGTGTGTATATTCTGTTCACCATCTGCATTAATCCTTAGTCACAGATAATCTGCAGCACTGTAGAGAATCCATATGTGTAGCAGTGATAAAAGAATCACTGCTCACTTGGAGGAAAGGCATGAGTCTGTGTGTGTGCACATATATGCACATATATGCATGTGTGTGCCCATGTTAAACTGCACAAAAACAGTGTGATGGCCAGCCAGTCCTGTGTCAAGATGCTGGCAGGTGATCAGTAAAAGCTGCCAGTGGAACTGAGAGACTCACATGGTTCTGTTAGAAATGCTCTGAAATTATCTCACCATCATGCATTCGTTTCACTGCAGAACATTCTATAAAAAAAAAAAATAATAATCTACCATTATTATCACCTGTGTGATTGTTTCTGTGACCCAGATGGCTTAAATATCCAACAACAAATACAAGCAGAAGAGACAAAATGTTGTAATTAATTACCAAGTATTAAGGCTGTAACAGTAACTCACTTAAATTGAGTTACTGGATTTATAAAAATACTTCTGATTAACTGGCATGACAAATTTCCAATTTGTCTTTGACAGTAAAAAAGTGCTTTTTTCACCCCTTAAACTATTCTAGAATCTCTATACATTTGTAATAGTTCAGTTAAGTCTGCTTTTTACTGTTTGACTTATTTGAATTCTGACATAATTATTAACAATTAAAATAATGTATATACAGTATTATTAAATTACTAACAATCAATCTGACAACCTATGTAATTATGAACAAAATTAATATGAATGCAGACTCTCTGATGTGTGTAATAGTAGATAGTACTGAATGCAAAACAGTTTATTGACATCTTCATTGCAGTTATGTGTGTTTGGTTGGTAGCAGTCATTGTACTTGTGTGGAAGATGGGCTCAGTGGCTAAACCACTGTTAGCCACTGTATTGCACTTTGCAATATAGCCTGTATGATTAACTCATAACGTGTGTGTGTGTGTGTGTGTGTGTGTGTGTGTGTGTGTGTGTGTGTGTGTTTATGTGTATGGTATATACAAGAGTAAATGGGAGACTAAGCTTCAGGCCCTCTTCTATAATCTCTCACACTCATTTTATATAAACACACACATGCACGCTAAACTCTCCACAGGCTTGGGTCAGGCTCAATATTGTGGCAGAGTTTAAAGAGCGAGATATAAATCAAAGAGGAGAGGGGAAAAAAGAGAGTGAAAAAAACAGCGAAAGAAAGATGAGCTGTCCTTTTCTCTCGTTCATCCAATCACATGTGGCTCGTATTCACACCCTCAAACCTGTACCATATAAACGCTACTGGTCAGTGAACATACACACACACACACACACACACACACCCCTAGAAAAACAATTTTCATTGTTCTCATTAAAAGAAAATACTTCCTATCCAACTACACAGGCAATCAGACGTAATTGCAGTCTTGCACTGTTTGTGTGTGTGAGTGATGTAGAAGTGCAGTCAGTACACAATGGATCTGAACAGTTAAATGAAGCAGTTTTATTAAGTCACCCAGAATTTAAGTCAGTTAACAATTTAATACCCATTAGACCTTGATATGTCAGCTGTGCAGACTATACTGATTTAATATCAGTTAAATATTGGTTAATTTTGTTTTATATCACTAGCCTTGGTTGGTTGGGCTACTTTATTCTAGAGCAATAAGTCATGAAATGCTGTCTGTTACAGTGACATTATAACAGTCAAAGGTTCTGACAAGTGTGTCCTAAACTGACAACAAAATAATAATAAGTTAAGAAAAATAAAGTATATCATGTTCAGTAAGTAATTTATGAATAAAAATCGCAGTAAACAATAATTCTGCCAAACAACATGTTTAAGTAAAAGCAGGTTATGGCTGCTAAGCAACATTATTTTCAAAGAGTTTTATATGGACAGCACAAAGGGTTTCACTGGCTCTTAACAGAGGTGCCTAATCGTAAGTTCAGATAAGTTACAGCTCTTTGACCCCAAAAAGCACAAACTTTATTTGCCCTCTATCTGCCCTGGCTTTGACCTTTACATGCACTGACTTCTGACCCTCTGACCTACAGAGAGAACCTCATTTAGACAGCCCTGTGTAAAGTGTTGATCTTGACACAGCTCTGAGTAGACTAGAAGTTTCTATCTTGAGACTTATTTTTAGTAACTACAATGAACTACAATGAAACTAATTAGTAAGTACAAAATTGAGGGCCAATATGAATTCTTCCCAGTTTATGGGGTTAACATTGAAAAAAAATTAAAAAAACAACAAAAAGAAATTAGGCCACATGGTCTTTACCTATTCTCTTTAACTATTCTAATTTCTTTTAAAAGCTAAGAAGATTCATCCCTCACCAGACACTTAATGTTATATTAACTTTAAACAATTTTAAACTAAGCCTACCTGAATTTGCTTGAAGCAGCTAAAAAGAACTGAGGAATAGGATATTTTGTGAAGTAAAATAAAGATTTCCTCAACAACCTTCTGTAATACATATATGACACCTCTAAAATGGTGGTGACCCCAAGCCAACTCAAATAATCTAGTGATAAGTCTCACAAAGCCACAGCTAGACTTTCTTGGTCATGACTACAACGGCCTTTCAATCTATTTCCTGTAGTTATGAACTGCACATGAGATTAATAGGAGTCTCTGATTTTATTTATCTAGAAGGGAAATCTTTCACCTTCATGATTCCTGGTTGCTAGTTATTTTACTGGTTAAACCCACGTGGGAATGTTTGCAGTAGCAAAATGGTGTAAACTAATCTTTACTGCATATGTGTCTTGTTTAAGGGAGAGAGAGAGAGAGAAACTGTGTGTGTGTGTGTGTGTGTGTGTATGTGTGTGTGTGTGTGTGTGTGTGTGTGTATACGTGCTGGACAGATCGAGTATGTTACAGCTGAAGTTCTGGCGTTTCCTGTGACACATCTGGGCCACATAAACACAGTCCAACAGACCAATGACCTTCCATTCACAAATGCTCCGCATCCGCCCGCCATCCAACCACACAAAATAAAGAAAGGCCATGCACACATTACAAACTCCATTCACTAATTTATTCTTAATTTGTTTTTATTAGGAGCTAGACATTTAAGAGTGCATGAGTGTGCCTGAGTAAGCCTGTGTGTATTGCACCGTGACAAAAGGTGTGTGTGTGTGTGTGTGTGTGTGTGTGTGTGTGTGTGTGTGTATTAATTGGTACTAACATGTATGATGTCCTCTCTATTAAAGTATTACTGTCACATGTTCTGTATAAATGTGTGTTTGTGTGTGTGTGTTTTGTACATTTTCAGGTCTACAAATACCTAGACCAGATTAAAAAAAAGGCTAACCTACCTTTTCCTAACCAACAAAATAGTCCTGAAATATCGTAATACCAAGATGTGTCAATGCATCATGGAAAATTCTATTAGTTGTGATATTTGATACAAATGTATTTTTTATAGTCCCATTGATATAGTCATCAAAATATAGGGATAAGCTCGAACCATGAATCCAGTATCATTAATCGAATGGAATCATTGGTCGAATGTATTGTTACACTCCTAGTTACACATACACATACATATCATTGCTGTTGAAACCATTTATGTGATTTTTTTGGTCTTTTCTTTTGTTTGTTTTTACAGAATGGATGAAAACATCCAAAATGAAATCTAATAACATTAACTTCCATTGAAGGTTAAGAAAGTTTCTCTTTCGTTTGTGAATTTCCTCTGAAGATTTTTTTTTTGTTCCGACAGCAAAATATATATAATACATGACCTCACACTCTGACAAGGTATAAAAACAAAATGTGTGTGTGTGTGTGTGTGTGTGTGTGTGTGTGTGCGTGCACAGCTTCTGCATGTATGCATGATGGATCTTCTGTTCATTGTGTCCATGTGTGCCCTTGTGGTGTCCATAACCACACTGTAGCCACAGTTAAATTTCCCCACTCGCCTACACACCATTAATAAATCTACCACAAATACCAGACTGAAAGCTTACTGTACACACTCCCCAACTTCTGCCACTGATCACCAAAAAGGCAGAGACACATGCTCTCACACACACACCAGTACAACAGAGAATGAGCTATATTTATACACCAGGCTTGTTTTCATTTCAAATGATAATACAGACTGCATATTATAGACTGACCTTTGGACCAACCTGGCTATCTGCAATATCTGCATTCTGTGCTTTATAATATTTTCAATGCTATGAACAAAGCAGGAACGAAACACTGTTTAGTGCATGCCACGAGAGTGCTCCACACCTAATCATTAAATATGTTTAGTGATTTATCTCTGGATCCAGCAATTCATTTCACTTCAAATGCCGGATTAAGTAAACAGATCCAAAAATGATTTTATAAACGCTTATATATTGCAATAATTATGGCCATTTCCACTGCATACGTGTTTTCCTGTTATTGTACAGTCAGCGTAAAGGAACAGGGAGGTGTCAGTCTCTGAACAATAGTTATCCTAATGAAAGAATGCATGCTTGCATATTTAACCTGTGCAAAAGATGCTAGAACAATTAGGGCTTTCTGTTACAGCTAATGCTTGTGGCTGTGTCCTTGGCCTGCTAGACATTTAAATGCTGTGTAACCCACACCACAGCAGAGCTGCCTTGGCAAAAGGAGTTTAAATATCACACCATCAAATAGCTGCTTCACTGGTGTGTTTAAGATTTCACCAATGTTTCCACATGAACTGAGGGGAGACCAAAGCCTCTCCTAAAGGTGCATAGCTTCCAATTATTGAAACATAACATTTAGCTGCAGTTAACAGCTTATTCAAGTAGGCTTAGCGCAGCGCTAAAAAGCCACAAAGTAGAAAGAGAGCCGTAAATATTACCCGCAGCACTGGCACATGTATTAACCGCCCCTTTCGGCACTCATACTGCAGGCTTGGAGAATCAAAATGTCAAAAATTGGGCTTGTGTAATTTGGAATGTAAAAATGTAATAGTTTGTGTTGTTTTGAAATATATTTATGACAACAATATTGCGTCTCACAGTGCGTAAAATACATCTGGAAGTTTATGTGGAGATATTTCAAACAAAGAGATGACAATTTTATATGGTGCAATTTGTACAAGTTATTGATGCATAGATTAACTGGACTCATTATTAACAAGACAAATAATTAAATCAAATGAACACGAATCAGGTATCTCAACTACCTCTTAAACTAATCAGCAAATGATAAAGCTTTTGCTTGTTTTTTTTTTTTATCTATAACAATATAGCAAATGTTCTCACTGAGGTACAAGTTATCTGTAATTTGCTCATTTCTACTATGTTCCAGTGAGGCCCTTTTTCTCAGTAAGAAGAGTGGCTTAAGACTTGCTAATAGTAAATACTACATGTAAACAGTCACCTGTTTGTTTATGTCTGTGTTAAAACCTATTTAGCATTCCATCAAAGGTCATGGCTAGGCTATGGAGGGTTACTGAGAGGTCATAGATGCCCTTTGTGTGTGTGTGTGTGTGTGTGTGTGTGTGTGTGTGTGTGTGTGTGTGTGCGTTCACGCATGTCTGTGTGTGTGTGTGTGTGACAGAAGAATGTCAGAGGCCCTCTACCCATCAGTCTGCTGTGGAAGGAGGGATGAAGAGAAGGCAGCAGAGGTGAAGGATGGGAGGATGGGGTGAAGGGGAGGTAAGGGGGCACCCAAGGGAGGTCAGAACGCGGTCAAATACAAAACACACATGCACACACACACTCACACACAGCATCAAGCTCCTGCTCTCGCTCTGCTAACCCGACATTCCTCTTCTCTAGAAGACCATTTCCTTTTGACAGACCGCTCCCTCTAAAAACACACATAGTCACACACGATACACGCCTGGGGCTATATTTAGTTTTAAAACAGGAAGACTAAAGGCCAGTGGCAAATCCTCCTGTCCTACCATGTCTTGAATCATAGTATCACCTTGATCAACGCCCAAATTAGCGTTGATCAAATTCAATATCATAATATATTCCCATATAAAACAATGTAAAGGATGGTGTTCAAATTGGCATCAAATAATATTTAACCCATGCATCCTGTATACTACTCATCGTGCTAAAACGTCTTTAAAATAAACTTTCTTTGAAGTATTCTGTTTATAGTATTTCACATACTGTATATTTAAGGGCAGCCAAAATTGCTCTCTCGAGTCAAAAATAACTCATTCAAATTTCTCTTCTCACTAAACTGACTTAATGATTACTTTGCAATCTAAATAATAAATCCAGTTTCTGCAAGTTATTATGAAACTGTGTTGTGAGATGTAAACATTAAGCAAAAAACACAACAATAATTTTCATATTTCAAAGAGAAAACCCACACCAGCAAAATCTCACAAATGCACTTGTTTGCTGTTGTCAAAAACATGTATTTGATTACTTGATCAAATTATTTGAGTTTTATGGTTTTAAACTGTTCTTTCGAAACTAACTGAGGCTCCCAGCAAAAAATCCTGGAATCCCATCTATCAAAACTGCTAAAACAAAAAATCAGCATTGATGGGTCTCCTACCAACACCGGTATTCCAGTATAGACTTAATGTAGGCTAGTGTTACATCAATAAATTAATGAATAAGCGTTTAAATAGCTGCGTCTAAATGAATGAAAGCAGGACACATTTCTAAATCTGGAATCAATGCACAAAGATGCTTCCTATCTTTCAGTATGGCACCCACCAGAAGGCTCTCACTGTCCCCTACACCCGTGAAAGAACCCTTAATCTGACCCTGTGGCCCAATAGCTAAAAAATGAGACCGACCTTTGACCAAAAAGACACTCGCTCTCTTCCTTCACTCCTCCTCCTTGCTCTCTCTTTCCCTCTTGGAGCAAGGATGACAGTTCACAAATCAAGGGTGCTGTGCCAAGCTCTGCGCATCTGCAAAATGTACAGAGAGAGAGAGAGAGAGAGAGAGAGAGAGAGAGAGAGAGAGAGAGAGACTGCATGTTACACACACATTCATCTGCTACCATTTTATTTTGTAAGCAATTGTACATCTACTACATGCACTGCATACAATGTAATCATATAACACAGCCATGACTCACAGTTGTGAGGCTGTTTTGTATACCTGATGATTTGGCATGTTGATATTCACACATCCATTACAGACACTAGGAAACATGAACCAAAAAAACACACACACAAGCACAAAAAGAGAGAGGAAAAATGAAAGGAAATGTATACTATAATTCATTTCATCCAGAGTATCTGTATTAGTGAGGTTCTTTTCAGGAAAACTATTTTTAAGGGACATTAAGAATAATCCAAACTCACTTTCTGCTGGTACAGACAGGCAAGTTAACTCTTATTTAGTGTTTCATTGGCAAAACATTAAGACTTGAGTCTCCTTTAAAAGGAAATTCCACAGGTTTTACAAAATTTCTGCATGCTTTTATTTTTTTAGATGTTAAGAAAAACACTCACTGTACTTTATTGTAAAATTCTTCTTGTTAGATAATCTTACCAAGTCAGAATTTTTACAGCAGGGGAGATGGAAACCAGACATATCTGCCTTTTGCACTGCTCTTGCACTGAAATTTATACGATGAAATGGTCATAAATTCTCTGGGGACATATATTTTTAATCCATAATGAAGATATACACAGTCACCAAAGAAACTTTTTAATTAGTTTTTTAGATTTACTGCAATTTTACCATTACCAAACTGCTTTGTAGACGTCATGACTCATGGTTCCCAACATAAAAATTGTAAAAACATATCAGGTATTTTTCTTCACAATGCACCAATTGAACTGTTCTGAATAACTTTATTTAGAATTACATTAGAATTATGCAGAACTTTAGGGGAAAAAAAAGTGTAATTCCCTTTCACCTCAAAAAATCTGGCCTATAGTAGCTGGAACATATCTCCATGTTTGGTGTAATAAAATGCATCATCATATAAAACTGGGGCTTCTTGTGTGTCATTAGGGGTGTAAGGATACACAAATTGCTCAATCCACTATGTAATTAAGGTAAAAAAAAAATGCTAACATCCACTTGGCCTTTATTCCTTTGTCTAATTACCATAACAAATCTGTATGTGGTGCATAATCAGCATAAACATACTAACAATATTTGATTGACACTGCATATTGGTCTTGAAGGCCTAAACATATTTAAAAAAGTCATAAATATGGTAACCATCCAAAAGGGCTACTGTGTTTACAATCACTGTATAAAAGGTGGATGGTTAAGCACATACACGCATATTCTGAAGATAATTCAGATCAAGAGCTTATTACTGATTAGTTTAATTTGAGTAACAATAAAAGATGAATGAAATTAGAAATATATTTCCATACAATTGCTTATTTATAAGGGCAGTTCGTGACAAGTACCATAAAAATTATGAATTTTTCAGCTTTGGTCCTGTTCTGTCTGTGTCAAAATGAATGAGACAACAGAAGCCACGAAACTAAAGGTAAAAAGTAGATTAAAAGGCAGAAGTAGCCACTTTTTGGTCTGAGCATTAAAGGATTAAGGAGAACAAGGTGTCTACTGTGAGCTGCTCTTCATAAAAAGAAGAGAGATTATCAGAGATTTGCGTTTAGTGACCTATCAAAACCCAGACTAGTAAGGCTAATGTAGCACTCTTTACTGCTACAAGCCCTGAGAGAGTATTTCAAAACAGCCTGCAGAAGGGAAGGGAAAAAAGAGGGAGGGCAGAGAGAAAAAAAAGAGAAAAGACCAGGACAGAAACAGAAAAGGACCTTTATCTGACTATATACCAAGTATATCTCTGTCTCCTGTTTTAATAGACATCTACCTTACGTGACATGTGTTTTTTCTGTTTTTTGTATTGCCAATGTGAAAGTGCGTGTGTGTCTTCGTTTATCATTCACAAACACGCTTGTGTTTGCTACTGTAATTAAGGTAACTGTGCAACCACACGTGCGTACGCATACATACACCTCTGCAGGTGGTCTTTCAAACTATTGAAGGAAGGAAGAGAGACTGAGTTTAAACAAATCGTGTTATTGTAATAACAAAACAGAATTACAGTACACTTTCGTTGTCGTATAATGAATGTGTGTGTGTTTGAGGCATCTTTGAGCAGAACAGGAGACAAATTCACACACAAAGCCTAGTCTGTAAAGCAGACACACGGGAGCCAGTCTTACTGTGTCGCGAATGAAAATGTTCCACACCATAAAACCACCTAGTTCACAGAGCCAATGGACGATTGCTGACACACACACGGACACAAATAAAAGTACCTGAGAAAGGCCCGAGAGACACCAAATTGAAATGCGATTGCTAATTCCGTCCATCCTACCTGACAACGCCCCCTGCTGTTTGGAATAATGACCAATTTCTCTGCCACCTTTTTTTTTAATCATTCTCCCCGTAGAATAAAGGCAATTTTCTTGACATTTTTTTAACGAAACAGACTAACTTGCTAATAAAAACACCCTAAAATTAGAATCGTTCTAGTGCACATGATCTGTAAAAGATTTAGATTGTATTGTCCTCTTTTATCAACCTATTCATATTCAGTGTACATCTCATCTACATGTCCCGATGAATAATTTGGCATGAACAGCATTACATTACATAAATACATTGAAATACTTATGAATCCTCAGCTCACCTTTTTGACAGCTATTTGATATATATTATTGTTCTACTATATTGTTCTGCAGAAGTAGTCATTGTTGTTATAATTTGAATTAAAATACATCATTTACTTTTTTTCTTTGCTAGGTTTATCGGGAAATTAATTTTTGGATTTAGCTGTCCTTGGAAGGCTGATTCTTCTCTCAAATAAAAGGAGCTCCTTATTCTCTTTCTCAGTGCAAAGTCAGCTGAACAATCTTTAGCTTCACCATTCCTCTCTCTGGCAGACAATGTACCTTTACCTTCAACAGCTCCAGAGATGCCATCACAGCCTCTTATTGGCTAAAAAGCCGCTGAACGCTGCTTAGGGCTGATGAAATTTGGAGCGCCTCTCATATATATATATATTTATATATACATATAAATGTATATATACATACATTGCATAGAATATATTGCATAGAATAATAGTGGAGAAATAGAATATATATGTGTGTGTGTGTGTGTGTGTGTGTGTGTGTGTGTGTGTGTGTGTGTGTGTGCGTACACATAAATAGGACTTATTCGATTATAACAAATATGTCTATACGAATGCACGCAACAAAATACGCAATAGATCAATCACACAGACTATAAAAAATTAATACACAAAACGTTAGACATTATTTTAATAATGAAAGAAATCATAATCTAGTCGTAATTTTGTGGTTTTGACTCAAGTCAGTATTGTGTGGTAAAATAATATAATATAAAAAATTGACCATAATATTTTAAAAAATCTGATTTCATACTTTTCTCTAGAGAATACCAAACATGCTTAGGGAGAAAGCAATGGATGCGTATTAATATAACATAATTTTTATCGCAATTCGTATGTTTTATTAAGTAGATTATGTCAGTTTCTGCTTGTTTTCGTTTAACCCGGTCACAGGAGGGGCGATGACCTGTTCCTCAATTTAAACGCGAGTGTTCATTAAACAAATATATCACACGAGTATTAGTGATCCTAAAATGCTGGTAAATTCAATATAAAATCCATCATACTGAATGCTAAACACTAAAATTCATCATACTAATTGCATCATACTAGTTATCACCATACAGTTTCTTGCTTGTAATAACACTGCACAACTTTAACGTATATTATCGTTCATTTTAATACTATTATCGTATTAAATATGTACTAATTTTTCGCCGTAAAAGGGGAATCTCCAGTATTTTAGGGTTTTTTTGGACAGTAGTTTTTCATTTCCGGTCGTACGGGCTGTTGCCTAGATTTCTCTTCCCACTCGCGCTTCATTTTTCAGTAATGTTTGCCTCAGATGTTAATCAGTAAGGCATAAATCTTTGCATGTTTGGGTCTTGTTAAAGGTCTCTCCGAGCCCGAGAGAGAGAGAGAGAGAGAGAGAGAGAGAGAGAGAGAGAGAGAGAGAGAGAGAAAAAAAAAAAAAAAAAAAAAAAA
>JBBIGA010000027.1:9073696-9085618 GCA_037576975.1 Alestes dentex | reverse complement strand
GAGAGAGAGAGAGAGAGAGAGAGAGAGAGAGAGAGAGAGAAGAAGAAGAAGAAGAAGAAGAAGAAGAAGAAGAAGAAAAGAGATAGAGAGAGAGAGAGCATAAAACAAGAGAATGAAACAAAAGGGAGAGAGCAAAAGAGAGAGAAAGAGAGAGCAAGAAGCGAGAGAGAAAGAGAGAGAGATAAAGAAGCGAGAGGGAGACAGAGAGAGATAGAGAGAAAGAAGTAAAAGAGAGAGGAGAGTGTGTGTGACTGTGAGCTGTGAACCCACGCTGCGCCACCTGCTGTCGAAAATGGGCATCGACCACCTCAGTTACCGCGCACTTCTCTTGCATGAGACACTGGAAATCTGTCATTACATATCAGAGCCTGTTTACCAACCCCACGCGTTCAATAAACAACTTGTAATGTCTTATAACAGTCGCTGGGACAAAGTTGCCGCTCGTTAGCTGCCCCGGGGTCATAAATATTTTAGGCCTCTCTGTCAGTTCATCAGCTTTGACAGTCTTCCCCACTTCTCTTTTTGAGACCCCCGTCATGATCACCCAGACAAGACACGGATTTACTGTTTCCGTCTAACGCCACGTGTCCGGATCTCTTCTCTTCTGGCCATAAATAAAGTCTTCATGTCTCTCAACGCTTCACTCAATATCACTCCTTCGTCTGAGTAATATTAAAGCTAGTGTCCCAATAATTGCGCTTTTAAAAGCATAGTGCATGGTTCGAGTAAAAAATATATATTCTGTAGTTTTTGCACTTTTATTAAACAAATTGACAGTGGAATACCTCTATGACTTACCGTTATAGTACATAATGGGAGTAAATGAGAGGCAGAAGGAGATGACGGAAGGAAAAGTAGTTCCTAATGTGCATACCCATTTGGTGCACATTTATTTACTTGTGAATTATTTTTCCCTTTTCTCAGTACCGCTCTCATCTTCTCCGGAACACCAGCCACACCGTACCCATTAAATCACCCAGAAACTCAGAAGGCTGCTCAATTTATGAGCGGGTTAAGTGTGATGAGGCCTTTAACGTGTCCACAGTTTGAAGAATCATATGAGGAAGATGTAAAGGTACATACATCCGTAACAATAAATGACGAATTACAGCTTCAAAATATTGCTCTGTCAAGAGCATAAAGGCTTTGAATGAAGCTCCGATTGGTCTAAAGTGATCAAATGGAAGAAAATGTTTATTTTTGGGAAGCTGTATCTTGAATAAACATCCAGAATATGTATCTTTTTTAATTTCAAGTAAATTTATACTTTTATTCAGTTTTTGGATTTTAGGATACTAGGATTTAATATCGTTGTTTAGTAACATGACTGAAATTAAAATTAGTGAAAAAGACTCACTTTTTAAGTTATGTAATCTGAAAGATGGCATGTCCATTTTCAGGTATGGACATAAAGTGGTTAAACTCAGTTTGATATAAATATATATATATATAGAGAGAGAGAGAACGAGCAAAGAGCAGATACAAACAAAGCAAATTCTAAATTTCTTCACATAAAGATCTGCACTGGAACAGGAAATTCTACAAGATTTTTTTGTGCAACACACGACTCTGCGCCACCTAGCCGCTAGCACGAAAATGACACCAACTTCACCACAAACCCAGACTCGAATAATTAAAACAGTACAAAATCAACCACGAACAGTCAGAATCAGCTCCTCGTTATTATTGTACTCTTCTCTAATTAGTTGATAAAAGTGTCGATTTAAACACATCAGTACTGAATAGTCAGACAGAAGTTCAATGCTTCAGTAAAGGAATATAAAATGAAAGCAGTATAGAATTGTCTTTGGGTGTTGATCATAAATCTGAGGCAAAGGGTCGTTTTAGCTAAAACACGGATGAGACGAGCGGATTCATCAGCAGTTGTCAAACACGACGTGTCTGCAATTAGAGGAATTTGTGCTAAAAAGAAGACTCGAGGATTGGAGGATTTATGTCTGGTTTTCAAAAAGCCCAATTTATGGAATCCCCAGTATGAGCCAAGCCTTTAAAAATATTGGGACTAATACTTTTACCAAGTTCTCCAGTGTGTAGTATTAGCAATAACACCCTCAAATTAAAGTCTATATTTTCATATTTGGGTGAGAAAATTTGAATAATATTAATGTAGCCTGGAGTCTTTTTCCTGTATGCAACAAAATACAAAATAGCTGTCTGAAGAGGCGCATGACAGAAAAAAATAGAAATAAAGAAAAAAGAATGAAAAAAGAAAGAAAGAAGGGACGAAAAAGAAAGAAGGGATGAAAAAGAAAGAAAGAATGAATAAAAGACAGACAGACAGACAGAAAAATAAATAAATAAACAAACAAAGAAACAAAGACAGATAGAAAGAAAGAAAAAATAGACAGATAAACAGAAATAAAGAAACAATAAAGAAAGAAAAACAGAAAGAAATAAAAAGACAGAAAGAAAGAAAGAAAGAAAGAAAGAGAAAGAAACAAACGAAAAAAAAGAAGGAAAGATAGACAGAAAGAGAAGGATGGTGCTGAGCTTGACTGTGGAGGTCGGTGTGAGCGGAGCTGCTGTTAGCTGTTAGCTCCAGGCTGAGACGAGGGGCGCTGGGAGACCGCGGATGGAGATTCGTTTTCCTCTCCAGGAGCGAGAGCGGCGCGCCCGTAGCAAGTCTGTCAAAAAGTCGGAGCAGCTGTCAGGCACCACCCTCCTGATCAGGCTAAAAAAAGGCCAACGGAGACTCGAAATAACCATTTTTTTGTGTTTGTTTGTTTCCGAGGTCACGTTTCATGAAGGAGCAAAGTGGACTTTTGTTTGGTAAGTTGTGATTCATCGTGCGGCTGTTTTGGGCCATTAAAACCATCAGCAGCTCCGACTGGAAAGAGCCGCGAGACTCGCCAGGGCTTTACAGCGACGCGCGCCGTCGCCAAATGTACAGACGAGTTATGACGGCTGTTTCCGAGGCCATCGCTGCTTTACAACAGGAATAAAAGTTTACGAACTCCGCAGTTTAGAGGCGTATTCTTTCGACCCGGTTAAAGATCACATACTTTAGTTTACGAACGTATAGCCAAGATGAGGCCTACAATAGGCTATTAAAACCACCTTATCCCTTGAATTATTATTTCTGAATGATTTGCAAAACGCCCTCTCCATTTTAACTAGGATGAGCAGTTTAGGCATGCAAGTTAATAGACTAATAATAATAATCATTAAGCTACACCAATTAATTGTATACCTTGAATTTAATTTGATGAAACAATTATCAACTGTCAGTGCTGTTGATTTTATTTTTAATCAATTTTCATGATTTTGTATCAACCCGAATTCAGTCTCATTTCGTTCATTATCTGTTGTTAGAGTTGTTTGTTTGCTTTTTTCTGGTTTTTTTTATTTTATGATGCATTTTAAAGAACTTATATCAAAAGGAGTGAATGTAAACACACACACATGCAGACACACACATACCAAGACCTTCTCATTTCTATAAGTAGTATATTTACACGAATTTATTAATTTCTAATTTATTTGTGACTTGGAATGTATTTGGAAATCAACTTGCTTTTTTGTTGTTGTTTTGTTTTTTATTGTTTCAGAGGGGGTACTTGGTTGGCATACCCACTGCAAACAGTGACTTACTCAGTTTCCCTCAGTTTGCTGAGACTGGAAATGATAGGCTGTTGCAAATGGAAAAGGCTGTAGTGTTATGTTAAATATAGCATCTTGCATAGCATCCCGGATACCTAAATGGGGTATAAAGGTAGGCAAAAAAGACTTATCCACCTCCTTTGCTGTATCTGAATTGCTGCTGGCACTATTAGTGTTTAACTGGGCTATATGTCCTCAAGAAATCAAGATTATAACCCTGCCTATAAAACAGATGTTATTGAAAAGCCAGTGAAAGCTAATAAACTGCTATTCTGAAGAGGCGCGAGCTGCCTTTGTGATCTGGACGCGGCTGCAGGTAACTGAGCGGTACTCGTGCATTTTTAACACTCATACCTGAATACGGGAGGTGGAAATGGACTTGGTGTGATACTTAGTGCTTTGTTCTTTCCTTTTAAAGTATTCAGAAATCCCCCGCCTGAGCGATTCAGAACCATAGAGAGATGAAGCTCGTGCTCCGAGTGAACTTCGAGCATTGTAAAATGTGACTGTATGATTATTTGCATCGGATTAGCCTTGACATCATCTCAGCTAAATGACTGACACTGTGACTCACTGTTAACTCAGTCTAGCTTTAAGCATGGCCCCACAGAGACCAGCAGCGTTCTTCTGAGACTTCTCTAGCTGCTAAGAGCGCATTAGAGTAGGTTACTGTTAATATAAACACATATTTTGGGCCCTTGAGACGGCAACCACGAGGAACATATGGCACAAATGAGTCTGTCTAAGACAGTATGTTTGTGATGAATATGGTCCACGTAGGTCATTAACTGTGTTTTGCAGGTCATTTCAACCAAACCAAAACGGCATAATGTCACTAGCGCACTTATGTTTGTAACCACTGGCTTTATTGTTGTGTATTATTGTGCACACACACACACACACACACACCTATTACAAAAAATCATGTGTGATCAGTGAAGCAAACTTTACTGCTTCTCTGGACAACGTGAAAATATAAACAAAAGCACTTACTGTGCAAGCATACATGTTAACAATATTAGCAGTAGCTACTTGGCTAATAAATATTAATGACATATTGATACATAAAAATAATTTGGTATTTAAAAAATGGTTTCTGTCTGGTTAGCATTTCCAACTGGTTAGCAGAACGCAACAAACAAAGCTTGTGTCAGGTTATTACAGGATATTCTTTAAGCATGGAGTAACAGTACCCAGGAATCATGAATTCAACTTTTATTCATAATTAAATATCATCACTTTTCCTGATGAGATGATATGAAAAATATATATTATGAAATATCATGACATGGACTTTCACAAGCACTATTAATACGCGTCAAATATAACTAATAACGACTGATTTAAGTGTAATTGCACAAAGCATAAATGGAGTTGAAAACTGGAAAACTTAAGATATCACATTACTTCAGTACATTTTCACAATACACTACACACACACACAAACACACACACACACACACACACACACATGCGCATACAAACACACAAACACACACACACTTACTTGCATTAAACATTCAAATACAAGTCATTTGCACTAAAACAATCCAGCCTTATTATGCTCTATGTAAAACGAAACATGCAGTTCCAGAAGCGCTGATGATATCCATGGTATGTCCAGAAGAGCATACTGTGATATAGTGTGATGTAATGTATCCCGATAAATATTGTAATACTCCCCAGCTATTTCCAGTAAATAACAAATATTACCTAGGCAGGAATCACAAAATTGGAAACACCTTGCTTTCCAGAAGTGGTGCACTTGCACCTGAGAGTGGGGTGATTGGGGTTTAATTATCCACCAGTCGTGGGGGCGGGGTGTATGAACATCTGTGCAGTCTGGAAAGGGCACTAGTGGTGTGACAGAGACCAGCAGCCCAGCATCTTGCAGTCATGATTATTTGTGTCCAGTGCTCCACCTTCCACAAATTTCAACCTGCAGAAGAGAAAAGTAAGCGTGGACGATACAGCTTAAATATAAGATTGCAATATTGAGATTGAGATTTTCAAAATATATATCATGTGACAATTTCATTTTTCACGGTTTTGCCAAAAGCCAGCATCAGCAAAACAGTAGTGTCATGTTTAGAAAAAGTAAAACTACCAACAATTACACATATATTTGATATTTAATGCTTAATAAACTTTTTATGGAGGAACAGAAGGAACAGACAAACAATTTGTAACAGTATGAATAAAGAGCTGAGCTGGTATCCAGTCAGTTTCTTGCAGGTTATGTAGTTACTACATTGGTGGTTGTTGTTGTTAATTGGGTCTTAATGAATAGCCTTATGATGTATTCAAAAATGTATTGTGACATAACTTCTCATGAGAGAAAATCTTGAATTCCAAATGTATCTCCAAATGTTTCATTCCATTTAACCACATATGTTGCTTTTTATTTCGTGTGATGATGAGTAAACCAAAAAAAAGCTACAAATGACTTACTTTCAATGCTATTTACATGGACTTACTTTAGAATTAAAGGACATTTTTGCCTTCTCTTAAAAAGTTACATTCTGGAGGTATTTGTTGGACAATGATGATGAGGTGGATCTAGTCAAGAGAGACATGTGTGAGTGTAGCATTTAAAGTTTGCATGGGCACATTTATGAGTTAGCTCTCAAATATCTCAAATACATCTATATAAACTCCTCAGAACCTCCCTGCTGTCAGTTTAGTAGTTGTATTTCTCTCTACTCACACACGTCCCACCACTCACCCCCTTTTCCATTCCTTCTTTGCACTCTCTCTTGTGGCTTGGTCCATGTGAGTGTGTGTTATGCCTAAAAACAGTAGCTCCACTTCCCATGTCTCCTGTCTCGCAATACCCTTTCTACAGAAAAACATGTCCAGCCTGGAGGTCACCTCCCTAGTCTCTCCATTACTCATTCTTCCACTCTTTCTCTCTCTTAATGCCTGAGAATAGTCAGACTTCTTCTCAAGCCAAGTCAAATACAGCTTGCAACCCTGTCCTGCCACATGACAACCGTCAATCACACCCATCGTGTGTTCGTCTTAGCAAATATAAGCTGCCCGGACTTCACATGGCCTAGTCCTGATGGAGAGAATGTCATGCTAGTGTACGTGTGTGTGTGTGTGTGTGTGTGTAATGGTGTGTGCGGTTGGGTTGGGGTGGAGTGGAGTCAGATTTATGCTGTTCATGTTTGTGGCCATGGCACATTTAGAAAATGAGTGAAGGATGGAAAAAAGCAACTAAGAAAGAGGCATAAAGAAACCAAGACAAAGAATATCATCATGGTTTCTGTACTGGACAATGCTCAGAGGAAAGTAACCACAAAAAGCACAACGTGTTCCAAGACTTGTATGCATGAAGGATTGGTTTGGCAAAAATAATAATATTTACTCACATTTCCCCTTACTCCAAATGTAGTCTATCAGCCAAGTCTGAAGTTTGCTTCTGTAAGTCTGCAATAGAGCTATAAGACTAATACTTGTAGATAACACATAGTGGAAGCCTATACCACAAATAATTAGCACTGCCTATATCATCATGCACTGGCCTAGTACCATGCATGCTTAAATGGTTTGGGTAAAACTGTGCAGTTCAGGTCAATTTTAGTAGGCCAGATACCTGGTCTATAAGGTCCAGTTTACCTTAAATGTTTATGTTAACGTTTAACAGATGCTCTTATCCAGAGCGATGTTTTTGCAAGGAACACTTTCATTGCATTTGCACACTTTCATAACTTGATGTTTTTAGAGTAATTAAAAATAAAGGGCCAATAGAAGTCAAACCAATGTATATGCAATGGAACAGTTCATAGCTGAAGGTACTGAAGACATAGCTACCACCCCAGTGACAAAGTGGTTTTATATGCACAAAACGCATTGGCACCTTTTGAAAAATCATGAATACTGTGAGTCACAGGATGAAAGTTACTTGTTCAGCTACTTGTTAGGCAGTTTAGGCAGTTACTATGCACTAACTGTTGCTTTTTATAAGCTCTTTACATCTGGTCCAAATCAGGTCCTTTATGGTATATGCAGTTGTCTACTGTTCTAGCAGTACTGACGCTACCCATGATATGTCACAAATTTTATCAGGATAATGGTTGTAGATAATGGTTGTAGATAATGATAAAATATTTCCAGTCTGTAGATAACTGTACTTAATGTTTATAGATAACAACATATTTTACATGATCAGAAACCACATAAACAAATCTACCTGTGATTACTTAACAACTATACATGGTTTGAAGCAAGTGTGTAGTGATTTATATATTCAGTTTGGCTGATACTAATTGTTGGACACACAAAATGTCTTGACTGATCAGCTACATTTAGTACAAAGGGAAAAACTGTGTAATGTTTTTTTCTTAATTTTTCTAACTAAACTATTGGCTCTCTGTCCAGAAAGCTCTGCGTTTGGAGTGTGCTCTTCCAGCAGGGTCAGAATGAAAGCATGTGCAGAAGTAAATGAGTGCATGAAGGAGGGCTAGCCAGAGAGAAGTGGAGGGAGAAACAGCCCAGCATGATGAAATGTTTGTGTCTTGGCTTGCTAATTACACTTCGCCACAGCCCCGCTCGCAGAAACTTTCCGCTGTTGTCATTTCACCTCCCAGCTCCATCAAGAAAGAGAGTGGGGCCAAATGAGTTTCCACACACGCTGTAATTTACGTCCAGCCTGATTTCAGCGTTTATTTTTAAGCCCATGGAAAAACTCGGCTCTCTTTTCACACGCCGCTAATTTCACTGTGCTTTCCACAAAAGCCTCTTTCAAAATGGCCATTCAAATCATCCACATAAGCAAGCCCACACCTATAAATTACTGCATGACACAAGGGTGAAGCTCAATACTTTATGGCAGATCCCACTGACAAAATAGAATATGTCCCCAGAATAGGGCAGGGAGAGTTGCTTACCTAAGCTATGCTAAGATATTATCATTTGGAAATGAAAAGGGAAAGAAAGATTTATTGGAGGGTGGATGGTTTCGATTAGCACAGTGTGAATTAGATCGGTAAATGCCATTGGAATGTAATTTGGACCTTCTGTAAGCACTGAAAAACTGATATTACAGCTATAGAGCCAAAGTGGCATTGTACTTGTCTGGTGTACTTCTTTGTTAGTGCTCCTCCATCAGGCATTGTGATTACATTTACATTTAAAGCATTTGATTGACGCTCTTATCCAGAGCAACGTACATGGGTGCTTTGTGGTCCAAGAAAACATGTCCCTCACACTTAAATTTGCTAGCAGACTAAGATTCTACCAGAAGTTATTTTAAGTTATTTGTGAAAGTTGTGTTAGTTAAGTTAGTTTATGACATGAACATGTAGTTGTTATCTTAAGTGCTCAGTGATGAGGAGGGTCTTCAGTCTTTAGATTACATTTTGATGGTTGTCTTGATGATGGGAAAATAAGGAACTGTTTAGAAGGACACAGTTGCTTAAGACAGGACAGTACAGGTGAATGGAGTCATTGTTTAAAACAGATATTTGTGAGTTGATTAGTGACATTCTTAGAAGCATGCTTTTGTATTGGAAGTTAAGTAAAAAGGTATCTAACTAAATAGGCATAGTTTGCATATTTTAAAACCCAAAGGCTAGCCTTCGTATAATGCTAGAAGTAAAATAATTATTTCATTGTGAAAACACACTCCAAAGAACTCCTGTAAAATCCCTCAGAATGTGGTTAGGAATTAACATTTAGAATTTCAAGAGTGCTGGTGTGCTAGAAGCTGAGAATTCTTGGTTTTGGTTCTAGCTGAGATTTTTTGGTTTTGGTTCTAGAAACTGATTTTTTGGGAATGGGCCATATACACAGCATATACACAGCATATTGTGTGTATATATGTTGTCAGCACAAAGAGCTTTTTAGTGATATATGATACAACAAGATTGATATGTTGCTAAATTTTGGAAAATGGGGTTACTATGATTGACTTAATTTCCTCTACTACAAGACCATTTTGGAAATACAAGGTTTTCTTATGATGAATACAATAAAAGTTTTCTTAATGTCCAGTGTTTTCTGAATCCCTATCTGTAAAGTACCTTCATTGGACACTTTAAACTGCTTTTGGTGATTCTGCTTACTCTGCATTATTTTAAAATGTGAACAACCTGGCCCAGAACTTGTATACTCTTAAAATTAAAGGCACAGACAAGGGTTCATTCATAGTGAAGAATCACTTTTTGGGTCCATTAAGAAACTTTTAGTAGATGGCTCATTTTTGAAGAACACTTCTTTGTAGATGATGTGCAAACGCTGGGAGCTTTTTAAAAGGCACCTATTGTACTGCGTCTATACCAATAAAAGTTTTTTTCTTAGAACTGTAAACCCAAACAAAGCTTTATTCTGAAGAGTGCATAAAAAATAGCAAGAACTAGAGGCCTCTTTTATGTGCATGTGTGAGACAGACAGAGAAAGAAAGAAGAGAAAGGAATTTACGACACTGTCATGGGAGAGGCATGGGGGAGGGAAGTTGCATGCTGATGGTGAAGCCGTTGTCTTTAAGCTTGTAAACTGTTGGCTATGTTTGGTTACGTGCATGTTTATGTGGAAGTCAGCTTACCAGGGAGTCTGTGGGAAGAGCTGGAGTGAAGGTGTGACTTTGTCCAGTCCCCAAACATAAAACTCCTTGCACTTTGACCTCAGTGTAAAAATGTCCCTTTCACACTAAGCTAGCTTCTGCTTCCAACAAGACTGAACCTTACTGAGCCAGCTGGATACCAAAGCGCCACAAAACCAACTACTCTCAGATCAGAATTTAAGAACAGTTTCCACTGAGCTCTTTCCTTTGTATGTGTGTATGTTTGTGCGTATGCTGTTATGTCTTTACCTTAAGGTTTTGAATAAAATACTAAGGCATGTATGATTGTAAACTGTTTTTTTTTTTTTCATTTTCAAAATAAATTTTCAAAATAAAAGAACTTGGAGGCTGTCCAGTCCATACATGGAATTGAAGATGCAAAAAACAGCCTCTTTTAAAGTCACTGTTTTTCCAGCCTAACACAGTTATATACAGTATGTTGTTCATGTAACATGAATAAAAAAAAGAAATGTAAAAAACTAATAATGACATTTTTGGTATACAAACCCATGTAAGCATCATAAGAACACTCATGCGAACATTACTGCGTTTTATCAGAGCATCAAGAGAACTGTAAATGTAGATGTAAATGTAATGATATGAGTGAAGGTCAGTTGTGTGTGTTTGCTCTCATCATTAAATAAAAAAATAATTGGATTAATGGAGTTTGACTGGAGATATCAGGCAACACTGAGCTACATTGTCTTATATGACAACTTTTTTAACTAGGGCATAGTTGTGATTTCCCCAATTGTACAATTTTGTTTCATTAATTCGGTTTTCTACTGGACATTTATGAAGTGTAAAATGAGAATGCATTGTTGCCAGACTCTCAGCTAAAGAGCATAAAAGAACAAACACCCTACACTGTAGTCAAAGTTAACATAGTTAATGAGATGTTCGTAATTACTATTGAAACAAAATATTTGAATGTAAATTCCCTTTTTTGCATTTTTTGTATTCGCTACTGCCCTTATGGTAAGAAAGAGAGAGTGTAGTGTGTGAGTCTGTATATATGTGTGTGCGTGTGTGTAAGAGAGAGGGAGGGAAGGAGAGAGAGAGAGATGTGATTTAGTGAGCGTGTGTTTTCACTGATTTTTTCTGAATAGTTGATTCGGCATCAGCTGGCCTATGTGTGTGTGCATGTGTGTGTGCATGTGTGTGTGTGTGTGTGTGTGTGTGTGTGTGTGTAGCTGTGAAGCAGTGCTGATTGTGGTAGTGATTGTGTTCTGGTTACTGGTGTGAATGGAGCCGCTGTAAATCTGTACGAAGAGATTTAGAGAGGCCTCGGCCTAGAGCCGAGCATGCTCCAAGGGGAGCCCTCACACACACATACACACACATACACACCAGACTGTAAATTCTTCCCTGAATTTTGACTATAGACAGCAGCCTCAGCTTGGTTCCCGTTCTGCTCCTCTTTGTGCCTCTCCCTCTCCTCTTTTTTCTCTTCATAAACACATAAAGGTTCACGTTAATGTGGCGCCACTGAAATGTCACTTTTCCTTTCCTGAAAAGAATAAAACCTATTTGAGATTTGCTTGTTTTTGTGTTTGAAGTATTTGGCCTTAACTGTTGTGAGCATGTGCCTATAACAATTCATTGTTTTAACAAAACATCATGGGTCGGTTTCCCGGACAGGGATTAAGCCTAGTCCTGGATTACGTAGTGCTGTGAACAGAGATTTCCCAATGAAAAGGAAAGGGTAGTCCAAGACTAGGCTTAATCCCTGTCTG
>JBBIGA010000027.1:9063525-9073596 GCA_037576975.1 Alestes dentex | reverse complement strand
GAGATTTCCCAATGAAAAGGAAAGGGTAGTCCAAGACTAGGCTTAATCCCTGTCTGGGAAACCGACCCCATATGTCCAAAATGGCAATGTTAAAGGAGAAGAAAAATGCATTCTTGATTTTTACATTTTTGAAAAATTACATTTTGAATTCTTACCCTACATTTTTATCCCAAGTATTTCAAACCATTTCTATCCATTTATCACAAAAATGTTCACACGACTACAGGGTAGAACTATAAGAATCTTCCCTAGCATGATTTAGCATCATCTACTCTCACAGTGATCCATGACTGTTTTATACATGCTTATTGATCAAATCCAGATAGAGAAGAGTGAGCGAGACTCTTCTTTTATTTGATTACAGGGACACTTCATTTAAAGTGTAAGTGTATACTGATTTGGTTTTCTGTTTCCATTAGAGTGGACTAATGTCTTCTTTTTGACATGCCACAATGCTTCACTGGTCCATCCAGGGAACACCTTTTACAATAAACTCAATTTTCCAATAAAGATCTCTTACATACACCATGCTATTTTTCTGATTTAGCATTTGCTTCTTTGCTGTGTTTATCTGTTCATTTTCTCAAAGACTTTCCCCCCTAAATTCCATGCTGTTAAAGTTACATCCAAAATATGCAGTGGAGAACTGTGACTATTAGAGCTTGACCTTCAGTTTGGACTATAAATATCAAAACAGTCAAAACATGAGATAAACACACCTGGACATGTCCAGGACTTCCACATTGCCACAGAGTGGTTTTATTCCTCACAAAATAGGTCCCACCGAATAAAAATCAAAATGTGACTGGTTAATTCCACCGTCAGCTTGAAATTATTTTAGTTGTTAATCTGACACATTAGGCCTTCAATCCAGCACCTAAAGTCCTAACCAATAGGAGACCTCACCTAGGTATGTCTACGTAGAGAAAAAAAACCTGTTATAAATCTGGATACATATCCGATTTCAATAATGTTTTTTTTTGTTTGCGACCTAAATTTAGTGAGAAAAGAACAGCACTACCAAATATAAAAACAATTCTACTGAACTAAACTGACCCAAAAATGACAGACGTGTTTTTTCTGTTTTCAGAAATCGAGTTCCGCTCTAAAGATACCTTTGTGTAGTATTTGTGGAATCTTGTTAACCTTAGGGGCTCCTTTTGTGAACTGTCTAGCATTTGTGGAAAACTTGTTAACCTTAGGTGCTCCTTCTGTGAACTGTACAGTGCTGTAAGTTTTCATTTATTTATGACATTACAAAGTTTTTTTTTAATTTTTGTATTTCAAAAGTGTGGAATGGTTATAAATACAGTAAAATGTCACTATGCACATGTACTACCACTGCTAACTAAAGAGTTGAGTCCTCCAGACCAGTTCAACCACCATGGATAACCTGCATATGCTGCTCACCCCCTTACCAAACTACTCACACAGACTTCAACAGAAGCTGCTGCTACAGCCTCTAACGGATCCAACTTTTGCTAACTACAGACTTGACTACCCATCAGTGATAAACGCTAAGGGCTCTTTTTGTTAGTCTTCTCCCCAGCATATTTTTTTATTCTCTCCAGTGTCAAACAGAGGAGGAAGGGTTCCCCATTTGAGTTGTGATTCCTCCTGAAGTTTCTTCCTCCGGCTTTAGGGAGCTTTTTCTTACCTCTGTTGCCTTTGACTTTCACTAGAGACTGGAACCCGCATTAAATAAAACTGCTTTGTAAAAATGTCCTTTATAAAAAGAGCTATATGAATAAAATTGGCATAGTGGAATAGTGGTGAAAGGAGGTTACTGAGGCCAAAATGTCATCTTTTTTTTTCTACTAATCAAACTGTTTCACTCCTCAGCAGTTCTTCCTGCAATGATCCCTTTCTGTTATGAGTACGCCTTATATGATGTGTTACTGTGAATGTGTTTGTGCAATATGACAAATATTAAATGCCAGTGCACTGAAATCAACATATCAGCCTGGATAGAGAGAAGCTTTTTACTGAGTCTTTAAGCCTTATAGCACTATGCGATCTAGTGTCTTGTTTGTACATCACATTGAAATTTGAGTTGCATATAAATGTTTGAAAAACAAAGATTTCATTCACATTAGTTAACATTTGCTGTTGTTGTTATTTGAATAACTGAAGAGTTATAGATGAGGCTGCATGAAGGGCATCATATGCTCATATTGCATTGAACTACGGACTGATGCTTGTAGTGACTGACATAAACCCAGCCCACCCTCCATATCCACCAGCATCACCCTCCTCTGTCCTTTCCCCGCTCAACTTTCTGTTTCACCTTGACACCTGAGCTCAGCCAAGTTCCAAGACCTTATCCAGTACCATATCTAGCAACAAGGCTATGCTCTACTCTCTGTAAACAGCCAGTACAGAGAATAACCAGTGCACTCTTGCAATCCCACAATGCTCCATGGTTTTTAGTATACAAACAGTAGACTACTGTTTTATATATGACAAAACATGGCTACTGTGGTAGAGTGATGAACATGCACTTGTAAGGATATAATTTATTAAAAAAGTCCAATATAGTGGTCTGGAATAATAAATTTTGAACACAGTGAGAGAGAGAGACAGAAACAGATAGACAGATAGAAAGATAGAGAGAGAGAGAGAGAGAGAGAGAGAGAGAAAGATTTACAACAGTCCATTCAAAAAGATAACAAGCAAACATATAACTGTACTCTAGTTATGAATAAGATCTTGATATGTTTCCATTTGTTTCACTTCTCCTCTGTAAGTAGACAGTGCTAAGCTAAAACAGCAGGCCTTGAAAGTCTGTCCTCTGTACAAACTCGTTTTCCCCGTCCAAACAGCCCCCATCCGCACACACGCACACGCACACACACACACACACACAAACAGACCCCTTGCATGGTGAATGTAAATGAGATGGAACAGCTGAATTTGTAACGCCGGCGACAGTAATGCTAATGGCGGGTAATAATGGCCGCAGTGGACGCGTCAGCATTAGCAAGAGCACTAGCTGAAATATGGCTCGTGACGAGGATCTAAATCTACTTAGCATTGATTTTGCAGTTTTGATGAAAATGCACCATGGACCTGGAGGGCTCCCTTAAATCAATTGCGCTCCTCCAAGAGAGAGACCCAGGGGCGGTTAGCTGGACAGGCCGAGCAGCAAGAGTCCAGACGGACTAATCGCAGTCCAAGGCGTTCCACGACGCCAGTGGCGTTTAGGTTACGGGACAATATCGAGTATGTATCAAACACCATGTGTACGCCTGGTTTAAGTGTTCTGGCAAGGTGAAGGTGACCCCTGGGGATTTTAGGGGGGGGAGATGAAGAAGGAGTCATGTAGAATAGAATATACTGGACTAGAATAGAATAGCATAGAATAGAATAGAACCATGTTGTCCTACCAGTTTAGGTTTGGCATGTATAAACGATCAAGTTTAAAATTTGGCTGCAGTAAGTTGTATAAAATGATTCCAGTATGACATGACTGTTCAGTTTTTAGGTGTTAAATTATTAGGAGAACACTAGGAAGATGTTGATCAAAATTTGGAAATCTGAGATGTTTCTAGACGATAAGAGTAGAGTTTGTTAACGTGATAATAGTATGAGGCATGTATAAAAGCTGTTTTGAAAATAATGGTTAATAAAATGAATATATAAAATTCATAATTTTTCAAAAGTGGAGATCAAATCTTAAACCTTGACAACAATAAATAAATATGCATAAATAAAAAAATAATTAATACATAAATACACTATAGTTTTTCTTATTTCAAAAGTTTTTAAATCTTGAAATATCACAAACACATCTTAAAATGCCTTTTGTTTAATCATTTCTAAATGCAAATTAATGTGTATAAGATAACAAAAAAATTAACATACAAAGTGACGTTCCACACTAACTGTAGTAGAAATTACCTGTTTGGTTTACAAGTGATAGAATGAATCAATATAAAATAAATTTCTATTAATAAACAAAAATAATTTCTCTTTTACAGTAATAAATCAGACACAATTTCAAAACCCTATACAAAGGATAAAAGAACATTTCAGACAAGTAAAATCAAAGCATTGCTTTTTCTGGCTCTTGAAAGTATATGCTTGTTTGTGCCCATGTTTGTGTGCTTTCAGTGACTGTATGTTCATGACCTTGCCGCGACCCCTCTGTGTGAATGACCTCTGGATGACCTGTATGTGGAGGCGTAAGGGAGGACAGATGAGCTTGCAGTGAATAGAGCCAGTGAGAGGAACACTGCAGCACACTGCAACGCCACCCAGACGCCATTGTCCTCATACCTCCCTTGCGCCCACTCCATCACACACTCACACACCCAGTCTCTGCACCAGTAGACTACATACCTGCAAGATTTACCGTAAATGTAACACTTTATAAAGTAATGTTTATAAATGATACCTTTATAGTGCACAGTGTTAAAAACAGGCACACGGTATGTACTGAAGAAATATTCCATCAAATTCAATATCTCCACCCATAATATAATGCGAGAAGAAAATGGTTATTACAGCTAAGGTGGAAACACCTGTTTATAGCACTTATCTTTATTTTGAGTTTCTAAATTTTTCTCATTCTACTGCCCCTACTGAAGGTCTCCTGTAAATCTACATGTCATTCTGAATACACGGGTTTAAAGGAATACTCCAGTAGTGTGTGGTTAACAACCACACAGTTATTTGCCTCGCAAATACAAAATTGAAAAAATGACACACTTTTAATAGAAATCAATAGGCAGGTGCTTCGGCAGTCAATAGGTTTTCAGCTCTGTTATTAAGTGCAGGTATATGCTTCAAACAGTGGTAACTGTCCGTTTGCTCCAGATACAGTAGAATCAGAACACTATGCTGGACGAATGCTGGACTATTCTTTGGAATGCTGTAAACTGTATACTGTATATTGTCTAATCTAATATGGTGAATAGTTTGTAAAGAACATTTGTAATATGATAATCCATAATGTAGCCTAAATGTACCAACGTTTGCTTTGTTTCAAATTAGTTCAGGCCTGTTGTCTCCTTCTCGGTATGTATTAAAGCTGCGCTCAGCCTCCAGCAAGGCCCCTGATTGACTTGAGGCTCAATTAGGGACGATGCGTTCAGTCCCCCGAGTGCTCTTATGTAAATCAGCACCTCAGATGCTGACAGCGCTGTGTGTGCACATGCACATCACACAACGTGAGCTGTTTAATTAGGTCTAGGTGTGAATGCATAAAAGTCATTGACAGCTGTGCATGTGTGTGTGTGTTTGTGGCTGTGTGTGCACGCTTGTGTTTGTGCATGTGTGTGCATCAACACATTAAAAAATCTTCTTGTCCAGGTATGTATGCAGTTTTAGAACCTCAACAAAAGCTAACTATATTATTGCTGTTGCAGTAAATCCTCCTATATTTTAAAAGGAGCTTTAAAGTCACTAAGATGACAAAGATATGAAATGTTTGTTTTTCTAAATTTATTTTAATTGTATACATCACAAAATGATCACACAATATACAAAAATAGACATTCTTAAAAATAAAAGCTCCTCAAATGGCTCCTGGCTTGGATGTGTGATATTTAAACTGGTTTAAAATCTTTACAATATGTGGATCCATTTTACGCTTTAAAAGGTTTCTTCACACTGACTCTCTTACAAAAATAGTGAAGAGCCAAGCGTTTTTTTAGGCAGCCAGAAATTATTCTTCTATGGCATCACTCCAAAAAACACTTCTAGGTCTTAACCGCTATTTTACTGGTTGTTATAGGTTATATGGAAGGACATTTCTCCATGTTCTAATCTAAGGTTGAATTTCAGCACTAAACTCCACTACTGTTTGGTCACTAGAAAAGAAAAACCTGAATAACTGATCTTTTGTCTATACCTCAAGAGGCCATGGTAATGCTCTGCCAGTTGAAGGAACAGTATGGCAAAAAAGTCTCATTTTCACAATTTCCACTCAAAGCACATCCATCTCTTCATTAAGGTCGATCAGTCTTGTCTATGTGGTTTAGGACACAGTATGACTTACTGTGAGTTATAAAAATGAACAAAACAGTACTGCTTCAGAAAGCTATATCAGAGAGCACTGATCAGACAAGGGCCGGGATTCTCAAAATGGTCCTTAGAAGGACTGATCTTAGATCAGATTCCTTAATATTTATGACAATAATTGTCATAACAGCTGGTTTTAGATCAGCCCTCCTGTCTGAGGTGGTTTGTGAAGTTTTGTCAATTTTTCATAGCTCACAGTAAGTCGTACTGTATCCCAAACCATGTACACAAGTCTGTGCCACCATAAAGAAAAGTTTGATGTTGTTTCATCAGGTTGAGGGGAGTCTGTCTTTATGGAAAATATTTGGGAGGCTATTGACTTCTAATGTTTGCTAGCAACATATGCCTCAGATTGCAAGATGTTTCTGTTTAATGATTAACATGCAGCTTTCCCTTGCACACATGCATGCGCGTGCACACACACACACACACACACACACATACACACACACACACACACACACAGACACACACCCAACTAACAAGCAGATACCCAGGCTAATTCTAGTGCCTTTTTAATGCCCTTTCAGAGACCAAAGGGCCTTCATGCCTGCCAAATAAATAAGCCAATAAGAGCCTATTAAATAATACATGCCTGTTATTTAGAGTCACAATTAAAAAATGTGTGACGGTTTAAACTGGGATGGGCAACCCCCCCCCGGCCTGCTTCCAATTAGACAGAGAAGATAGAGCCCTGGGTCCTAAAGCTGCCCTCACTGCAGAGTGCCAGTGGTGACCAGACATATGCCCGTTTAAAACGCTGTAAAGCAGCGGCCCTTTTTAATGGGCCGTGCCGGGCCCATAGGCTGCGCGTAGAAAGAGATGATCAATCTTTGCCTCTATTTTTTTATAGGGACCAATAAAGGTGTCCGTCATAAATTGTTTGGAGATCCCCCGCTCTTGAAAAGCTCCACAATAATGAAGCAGCAGTGGACAAGCTGAATAAATCTCGCCCACACACATGCATGCACAGACACACAGCCTGGCATTGATATAAACACATGCACGAGCGCGCACACACACACATACACACAAATACAAATCCAATCCAGCACAATAATATGGCAGCTTGGAGATCTGAGGATGCATGTTTAAACACTAATTATGTTTAGAATATGGATTCCCAGACTTGCCAGTACTATGCACATAAAGCAGATACAAGGCTTTTCAATATGTTATAGCACCGCAGTACTGGGGAAGATATCCCCATAACATTTATTGCTGTGTTTCACAAGCTGAACAGAAACTCTTTGTGTTCTCTGTATATTTTTTGCTGATATTATAAAGTCTTACACACCCTCACTGTGCTTGTAGCATGTTGTTATTTCCATGGGTCTCCTGCTCCCTACATGCACGCTGTTAAAAACAATCTTGTATAAACAAGTGGTGAAAGGTCTGGCAGCATATTTGCCTGTATAAACTACTAAATAACAGTAGATTTCTACAAATGCAGTTGTGATAATCCTTCAGTTTAGAGTAACTTGCACAAAACATTCTTTAAGAACAACAATTTATTTACTCTCAGTCTCTTTTTATCTTTACCTATTATGTATGGAAAAACTACAAAACATATATATTGACTAGCAGTCAACATATATAAATCAAGGGTTGTCAATAATATAAATTATTATAAAAATAAGATTACATAAAAGAATTCTAATGCATTAAAGGTTTTCCCAAATTTATGTAAATATAAATCATTAAAGGATTAAAGAATGTGTGCTGTGCTTTCCGGCACCAAGACGTCGGCAGCAGATCCTTTAAATCCTGTAAATTGCAACGTGGGGAATCCCTGGATTGGACTAGTTTGTCCAGCACCTCCCACAGATGCTCTTACAAGACTTAATGACCTGCTGCAAACGTCTCAGTGTCAGATACCCCAGCACACCTTCAGAGGTCTTGTGAAGTCCATGCCTCACTGAGTCACACACACGCACACACATATACATACACCTTATAAATCCATCATGGTTGCCCATGCAAGAGGATAATGAAACCTCTTTGGATGTTTTCGATCTAGTAGGAGTCTAAGTCGGCCTCCCACAGCTATTACACAATTGCTTGATTAAAATTATCTCCAAAGTTGTTTTATGGCATTGTCAAATATTTACAGTACAACAAACTGGATGTGAAATGTGTGTATTCATCTGTTAGACTGAAGCAAATACATGTAGATACAAAAGCAGAAAATGAATTTATTGAGAACAAGTTCTAAGTTCTGTCTCTGTAACACATTTAGAGGGCAGTAGTGAGTAATGTTTGTGTGTCTTAACTTAAGCTGAGTGTGTGTCCTCAGATGTGAGCTACTAGTCAAGTATTCAACCAATTTGGCAAATTAGAGGGAGCTCAAACTGGACACATATTTGGCAGACCAGAGCACCTTTTTTCATTTTTTCCAGTTGAACTGATGTATTTTGTGTGCTGTTTTTGCTCAGTGGGTGTTTGTTTTTTGGCCAGACCTCTTTGGGAGCCCTCAGGAGAAAAAGGTTAAAATAGAAGTGGTCAGTACCCAGTGTCATGAGTGTTTTTGTGCGCTGACAAATCAGATCAAAACTTAAATCAGATCATTTTTCAGTTTGTAATGTAGAAAAGGTCAGTGATTGCAGACTTTCATGCATCTTTCAGAGGAAAGATTTTTTTTTTTACTATAACTCATTCTATTTTGGCTTTAGTTTACTTCTGCAGTATATCAGGCCATTAAGCTTCATATACAATTTCAATGAACATACTAAATGTACAGAAGTGTTGAGCCCTCTCAACACTTCTGTACTTCTAATATACCACTTTCTTCTCGGAATGTTAACAGTAACCAAATTAAGTTCTGTACATGTTGTTTTCTATAATATCTACAAAAGGTTACACATATTCATACACACACACACGAAAATACACTTAGCTACTGACCTACATGCACTGTAAAGCAACACCATTCGGCGTGTGAGGGCTATCACATGACACTGTAATCGATGCTGAGGCTTGACTTGCAAACAACACAAATCAAGCTAAATTAAGTTTAAGAGGCTGTTGAGCCGCTAATGGGGGAGCAATGTGACGTTGGGGTGCTGGCTCCAACACTGAGGTAAATAATGGCACTCTGTCACTCGTTGGCCATCACTCAGGACCAATGGATGGTGAGGACAGTCGTGATAGCTGTGAAAGTAAGTGCTGTGTGTTTGGGCTGAATGCCATAGCATCCAGTGCTTACTGTAGACCCAAAGGTTCTGTTAAGTGTAATAAAGTGATGGGTGACCTCTAACTCTGCTTCCTGTCAAGTCTGATGGTCTGGTGATCGACATTCACTTGAGTCTGTGTTTTATGCATTGCTGTTGTTTCCATCCTGGGAATTTTCAATGAGCAGCAACAACAGAGGTCTGCTTTGTCGCATGAACCAATTACATTAAACTGAAACAGTAATATTAAGCTAAGTTCTACACATCAAACCATAGAACTACGTTCTAATATTTCATTTTCTTTTACTGCTAAGTGTCCACTGATCTACCCAAACCCAGCTGTTAATTCTAAAATTATACCTAAAATGACAAGAATATATTTAAAAAAACGCACTGTCAAATGCACTGTAAAATAAAACCATGCACTGTTTAGACTGCTGCAAAACTTTAATTGCACACTGTACAATTACAATAACGAAATCAATCAATCATTTCAAAACTGCAGTGTGACAGATTATATCAGAACTAAAGGTCAACCTACTTAACTGAACAATATCAGGGTGCTTCATTGTCGGCACCCTGCTTCTCTTGGTGAATGGGTTAAATGCAGAGGAATCATTTCACTGTGTCTGACTATGCATGTGACAAATAAAGAAATCTTGTATCTATTTTGTCACTGTCTTCTAGGCATGGAAGAGAAGTAATCCTTTACACTATTGACCATGAACCACCACACACCAGAGATGTTCACAAGTCATTTTTCCCAAGCCCAAGTCAAGTCTCAAGTCTTTGTGCTCGATTCCAAGTCAAGTCTCAAGTCTTTGTGCTCGAGTCCAAGTCAAGTCTCAAGTCTTTAGCTGTGTCCAAAATGTGCACT
>JBBIGA010000027.1:9008521-9036289 GCA_037576975.1 Alestes dentex | reverse complement strand
GAGTGTCATTATCCAGGATTCACTGAAAATTATTAATTGCTTAATCAGTCTCATGCTTGGGCTGGTAATTAACTCAGATGTTTTAATATTCAGGATGACTGCTCTCTAGTAACCAGCTTGCATGCTAAATATTTTTCAAGCATAGTACATGTTTTTCTGTTTTTGCCTTTCATAGTAAATTGAGTGCAAAGAATAATTTCATTCAGATATCTTTCAACCAGCTCTTTTTAGACACCAAAAGTAATTATTCAGGCGACAAGGGCAACTGTCAAACAATTTGCTCAAAACTAAACCATGCATTTTCAGTTTGCCAAGTAGAAGAGACTAAAGAGAGTAAATATTTTCTCATTTTAATATAGATTCGATTTGGAAAACATTCCACCTTAATTGGTTTTGCTCCAGTTTGTTATTTTTACTTCATTTCAAGAACTAGAGCAACAATTACAGTAAAGACATGTCAATGTGCCAGTGATTCTGTGAAGATTCCACATCAGTAAGCTTGTACAAATCTATCCATGTGAATACATTTAAAGTCAAAGTCAAAGTGAACTTTACTGTCATCTCAGGTATACACACATATACAGTGACATGAGACAACATGGCTTCAGATTTTACAGAGTACAAAAAGACACAGAGCACACATTCATAAACAAGCTATAAATTAAACTCAAAACTAAATAGACTAAATATACAATGTTAGAATAAACAATATGACATAGTTACAAGCAAGGCAATCACAGGTAATTTCCTGCACTGGGGACCAGAGAATTTCTACTAGTCTCCATGTGAACGGTGGTAGTTGTGTGGTTTGTGACTACACCTTGGATAAGGTACTCCCACCCTCAGAATACTTATTCCTTAGGGGCCACAGAATCCTTTAACACCAGGTATAAACATTCCTTTGTAGAAGCTGACTTTTGTTAAAGAGTTTAGAAGTTAATAGAGGAAAGATACTTTAAGGAACCTTAAGAAAAGCTGTTGAGAATTAATGAGGGTTATCTTGTGGGTGGGGTGGGGGTGTTGTTTGTGCGTGTGTGTGTGTGTGTGTGTGTGTGTGTGGAAGAAGGGGGGGTTGGGGGTTTGGGGGGGGGGGTCATAGATAAGCCCCTTGCTGTGTTTGAGCTAAGTTGCTTTGTCCTCAGCTAGCCAGCAGGGTAGCATTGACCACAGGCTATATACAATTAAGCAGAAATAGGATGCTAATGTGCTAATGCACATGCCTAATGACTCTGTTTAGTAAGTTGCCTACTAAAATAAAAGTGATCAAGTCTATATAAGTTGATGAAGTGGACAGGGTTGGTCACTTTCTGTTAATTAACTTGACGTTAACTGGGTTTTTTTTTTCTTTGCAGCAAACACATGTTTGTGTTTGTTTGGCTGTAAAGGAGAATACAGGGATATATCCTAAAGGAAGGTTTTCTTTGTAAAAAGTTCTAAAAGTTGACATTTGAGGTTAGGAGCATGCTAGATGTGTTTATGGCTATTTACTTGAAGTTTACAGGCATCAGCAGGTTGGCCTACGTGAGTATAAACTCCGTTTTAGTGTGTGTATGTGTGTGTATGCATGAGGAAACACAGGCTCTGCACTCTCAGAGGAAGCAGAAGAGCTCCTCAGACAGACAGGAAGTCAAACACAGCAGGAGGCAAAATGACTGACATCCCTTCGCGCACACATACTCACACACATACTCACACACATACTCTTGAAAGCAAGTCAATATCCCACAGAGAAGGTCCCTCAACCCTCTAAAATATAGCTAACGTGCACACATTCATTTTCGGAGCATGTGACAGCTCAAGATTTCACCCTGCGGCCCCCTCAACCCCAGTCCCAGGCCATGTTGTTTTCCTATGGGTCACTCAACCCCTCACCGTGCCACGTTCAGACCAATCATTCTCATGGCCAGAGAGGACATGTAGCTGCTGTGCCGGAGGCTCGGCCCAGCGCCTGCAGAAGCCTCCAGGGTCCGGCGGCTCTTTTAGTCTCCGCTACCCTTGCTCCTATCCAGTTCCTATCCGGTTCCCTGCTTTCCAACATGGTCAGACATAGGGGCAGCACCGGGGGTCATCCTTCACGTCATTGGGTCACTTCCCGCAGAGCCTTCCAGCTTGCTCTCTGCTTCCCAGATGCATGTTTCCAGTCTGACTGGGCATGCTCAGTGCGGAGCGGCCCTGAATCCCTGCTGTTGTTCTCCTGCCTTCACCTGCGGCTCCACAGGGGCTCCTGCTGTTCCCAGATCGTAAAACTGACATGGATGTTGTTTTTTGGTTCTCGTCGCCATAGCGTGTGAACCAACCATTCAGCCAACATCCTCGAAGGGTGTGTTGATTTGTTATTTGAAGGACGGTAAGGGCGAGTTGCAGTGAAGCTTCAAGGCCCCCATACGTCCACTTTTCACCTTGAGAGCAGTCCATGTGTGGAGTGTATGTGCATTCCTGGGGTTTCAAAGATAGAGCATTTCTCTCTTCAGGCTGTTCCCTTTCCCCCTTCTCTCTCTTTGTATCTAGCAACCTTTCTCTCACCTTCCTCTCATTCTACTTTCTTCCTACACCCTAAAATACAAAGGTGCCAAAAAAGGTTAGTTGAAGAATCACTTTTAATTCCCTTAAGAATCTTTGAATTACTTCTTTTGGGAATGAGATTTGTGAGTGAGAGGAATCTTTATGTTAGGTTTAAAGAACCACCACATAATAAAGAGTTTCTGTAACAATTCAGTTTTTTATTCCTAGACCTATATGTCCAAACTCAATATTTTAGACTGCAGCTTTCAGCTATTTATACTTGTTTCCAAACACTCGTTGATTCTGCTTGGCTTCTAGCAGGAGCCAGTGCACTTGCATCCACAAATAATGACTCCCATAGTGATATCCATCATTAGATAAAACAAATGTAAGTTATACTGTTGGCCCAAGTGACATATGCTTCACTCTGCAGCAGCTGCCATGTATACGAAGTTTGGAAGCCAGCAGCTCTACTCAGACGAGTCTTGATTAACTTTGTCTGGCTCCAAGCACATTTAGGGAAGGCTCCTAACTGGCCCGCAACCTCAGCCTCATTACGCCACAATAAACCATCTAACCTACCCATATTGTACACATGCATACTCAAACAAATTCCTCTTAAGATGCACCACTTCAGGATCTGGAGGCAGCGGAATCGATGAGATGCACTCTGCCCATTGTTTCCTGTTTACTGCTGGGGTCATTAACAGAAGGGCCAGGAGCCTGCAGAGTGGCTTTCGGTGGCTCAAATACTGGGGACTCTCTCCCTCTCTCTGTCTCTCCCTCCCACTCTCTCTCTTTCTGTCTTTCTTTTCTCTGTCTCGTTGCGTCTCGCTCCAATGTCTGCACCACTCGAGCCACAGTGTCTCGCTCTCCAGCAAAAGGAAATGCAGAGAAATTATGCAAACATTCCATTTCCAAGTCCTAGAATGGAGTCTGATGCTCCGTGATACGACACGACCTTGGCCAGAGAGCTGGTCCAAGAGGAATGTAAGTATGTTTGGAGATCACTGATGGAGGATTTAACCCATAGAAGTCTGAAGTTAATACTGTTATTTTACTGTTTACATAACTGCATAATTACATAATCAATCATGTCACATAGTGAATTATATTTAAAAGACAGGTTCACGGCTACACATCAGACTTTTTCCATTTGTTTAATCAAACAAAATTGTGGCAAAACTATAAAGCATAAATTCTTCTTGCAAAGAAAGACTGAAAATGGTATATCTCTTCTGGAACCTAAAAACAAACGGTGATTAAAAGTATATAATCCATAATAAGTAAATAATATTATTACACCTAGACTTTATCTCCAGAAATAACTGGAGTTACTAGGGCAGTTGGTAGCCTAGTGGTTAGGGTGTTCGCCCTGTGATCAGAAAGTTGTGGGTTTAATTCCAAGACTAGTATGGGGTACCCTGAGCAAGGTACCGTCCCCACACGCTGCTCTCCGGGCGCCGTGTTCCTGGCTGCCATGTTCACTTTGTTAATGGGTTAAATGCAGAGGAAGAACTTTGTGCTGTTCACGTATGACAGAATGGTCACTTTCACTAGGGGCTAGAGGAAGCATTCAGTTTGATTTCAGACAGTTTAGTGATGCTCATGCAGGTTTCACCAAAAAGATATTTCCCATATTGGTCCTTAAAGAGATTTATAAACATAGAAGATAAAAACTTTATCTGTAAAGTGCAGATAATGATGAGTCAGGCTTTTAAACTTCTCTAACTACTGTTGAATTTCTGTGATTCAATTTGTAAAGAGTACTTTGTAACAGAGTACAGTAACCCCCTACTTATACGCGGATCAGCAGTCGCGATTTCAGTCTCACGCAGAATTTTTCTGAGAACCAAACTAATACTTTTTTGCGGAAACACCCGCACATGCATGGAAAAGGCAGATATCCTCGCATTTTTTTCGTTTTTGTGAGTCTGGGCCTTGTCCGCCACGCCCCCTCGTCCTTGTGCTGGGTTGCTAAGCACCGCACCCTAACATAAACCCTGCACGAGGACGAGGGTGCGTGGCGGACGAGGCCCAGACGTCACAGTTTTTTTTGTTGCTGTACTCAGAGGCAGGAGGTTTGAAAGTAGCCAATCCGAGCACATTATTTGTTTTTCCTTGGTGCTGATTGGCTGCTGCCCAGAATTTCCCCCTTGGAGCGTCTCGAGTGTTCTAGTGTTTTTTGTTTTGTTCTACTTAAAGCCCTGTATTTTTATCACTGTAAATTAAATGAATGTATTACTGTATATAACTGCTTATGCCAATGAAAATGACAGTGCATTCCAAAGAAAACGCACGTGCATGAATTACAGTACAGTCAGCGGTAATATCGGTATTTACATTCAAGCACTGCTGGAGTTCAGTGTAAACAGAATAGTACGAATATGGGTTTTGGGAGCATGTTTGGGGGCATATTTAGGGTTTAGCCTATGAAAATAGGCATTTTTTTTACCTCAACACAACAATGCGTTTTTTCACTATACGCGGGTGCTCTTGGAACGTAACCCCCGTGAAAAGCGGGGGGTTACTGTATTACATAAAGTCCAAAATTATGCATGAGGCTTTAGTATACATTGACATCCTCTTTTTATGGTTCGTCATTTCCCTGAGTAGAACACGGTTTTGTTTCTTTGCTCCAATAAATTTGTTTTGCATCAGGCTTCTAGCCGATACGGCGTCGCTCTAGCACACAACTGGAGCCCTGAGTCATCGTCTAACTTTCAACAGGCAGACAGAGGGGAGTGAGATTCCATCTAAGAGAAATTCTGCTGCTGTTGTGGCCTCCCCCCAAGGACCTTGCAGACCACCAGCTATCATTCAACTCCAGCCTAATTAGGATCTTCAGTTTTCCTTCGGTAAAGTTACTCCTTAAGTAGTGTAGTGCTGTGTTCAAGTTGACTCTTTCTTTCCTTAAGGACACAAATACAGTTGCTTCTACATTTGGTTGATCCATCAGCAATTGATTAAGTAACTAATTGAATCTTTATTCCTGGTGCAGTTCTTTTTCTATACTTTTCAAATTTAAACTGCATAATTACATAATTTATCAATTATAATTATTATATTTATATTTGATGAGCTTGTTATGCAGTGAATATAAATTGGTATTCAATAAACAGGTTTGACACATCAGAGCTTTGTTTTAATGTTTAGAAATGAGAAATATGTGGCAAAAATGTAAAGGGGAGTCCTTCCTGCAAGACAAGATTAAACTTCTGAACGCAAATCCCAATAAAATATCTCCTCTCCTAACTCTCAACGAAAGTACAGAATATGCACGTCTGACTTGAATTTCCCCACTTGTTTCAAAGAACTTTTGTTTTAAAGTAAATGAGTTTTCAGTTCCCACCCAAGCTGTGCCTGTGCCCTGCCACACACACAATGCCTCTCTTATACAAATACCAAAACAGAATGTTGAAGTCAGCTGCACCTTACCTCCCTTTTCTCTTTTAACAGGTAAGTCAGCTGTTCAGGAAGGAGGAAGGTAACCTCACCACTGCTCCCAAAAATGCTTATGACATATGATCTTCAGAGGTCTTTGTCGGTGAGCTTCTTTTAACTGTTGTGCTCACCGCTCACATACACTTTCTCTATAGCGTCTTAAATCAAAAACAAATTTCAATGTATATATCTATAAATATGAATAAATTAATAGCCAAAATTCAGACCTCTCTATCTTGCTATGTAGTATATTTTGTCAATTTCTGTAGATAATAGTGCCATATACTGTGCAAATTTATTTTAGGCTATTAGCAACTCACGCAAGTGAGATGATTTAGGCATGCTTTTGCCCATTGCTAAATGTTGGGTTATAAACTTCCATTACCTGTTAGCTACATTAGCCCAATTTCTCTAGTGCAAAACTAAAGAGAAAAGCTTTTAACCCTAAATGTGTTTCTCCTGATGGGTTACATTTAGGATAAAGTGGAAAATAAAGCAAACTTTGACCAAACTATCAGTTTAGGTAGAGCATTATACTACACTGCTTTTTGGAAGTGAAGTTCAGAGAATCAAGCCTAACACTTTGTCTTAGACAGCTTAGAGAGTTACTTTACATTTGAGCAAACAGGGAAAAGTTTTCCTATTTTCTTTCCTTTCCCAGATTTTAATCTTCCATTCAAAATCACTCACTAGGGCCGTGCAGAGACATTTAGAGGGGCAAGTGTTCAAATGAAGGCCAGGGGATGGGAGTTGAAGGGGTATGTTGATCGACAAAATTTCGTGAACCCTTGGATGTATCTAAACATTTTGTCGACCAGCGGAGGGGCCATATGGAAACCTTTTGTCAGCTGGACAGAGGGGGTTATTCAGAAGTACCTTTATTCTGTTTTTTATCTTTTCTTTTCCAACAGCGGGTTCTCGTCACATTATCAACCCTTTTTTCTCTTTTTTATCCTCCTTCCTGTACTCTCTAAAGTTACCTCCTTTCCAGTTTATTCACCCTTCGGTCCATACTTCAGCCATTCCTGTATTTTGTCCTTTTATCCTCCTTCTAACCTGCAGACACACCTTTCTCTCCCTCTTTCTCTTGCTTGCCCGCCCGCTCTGCAGCCCATTTGACAGTAATGATGAGCTATGTGCAGCCGGGCTGGAGATGAGAGACGCATCAATCTGTCCTCACTGACAGACTTTACATTTGATTTGTTTTTACCAGGCCAGAGTTCTACACCATGCCTGCAGAGAGGGAGAGAAAGAAAAAGAGGGAGAGAGAGAGAAAGAGAGAAAGAGAGCTCAGATCTTTCATTATCTGCATCATCTCAATTAAGATGAGAAAGAGAGTGTGGGTTGAGAGAAAGAAGGAGAGCTGGAAGTGAAGGCCTTTGGAAAAGCTTGTAGAGAAAAGAAGCGTAGAGTAAACATGCTGTCATTGCATTACCATCAATTGAACAAAAAAAAAAAAAAACAGAGAAAGAGAGATGGACAGGCTCACTTACTTCTCACTAGCAGGGAAGAGTTATAAATAGAGTTATAAATGTAAATGTGCTTACTGTTATTTATAAAAATGAAAAGAAAAAAAACATGAGGTAAAGCTTGAACTAGTAGTAACACTTTGAAGCCTGAATTTTGTTTGTGGTTTTGTTGAATAGAGTGTATAATTTAGTGACGCAGTTTGCACAGTGATAGTTAAATCTTCCATTACATTGAGCCATGCAGATACAGCGCATAACTATTTCAAGATTCAAGATATCTGCCACTGCTGTTTTTAGCTATGTGGCTTGACTTTCATGGATAGAGGTGAGCTTTTAAGCACAGTATAGATTATTAAGCACATGCTTTAATACCATCTTGAATTGCCAGGTTCATAACACTTCTTAATGGTTTTATGCTGTAAGACATTTTAGGACACATTAGTGGACTTCTATACATTTGTGAACATTTAGTGGACTCACAGTCGAGTTTACACAGAACTTTCATTGGCATTAATCTATCAAATCCTTCATTTTCAACTTCATTATGATTCAGAGTGTGTGTGATAGTAAGAAAGAAAGAAAGAGAGAGACAGAATAAGCAATGTCCTGTCATGTCTGCAGCAGTGTGTGTGTTTGTGTGTGTGTGTGTGTGTGTGTGTGTGTGTGAGAAAGAGAGAAAAAGAGAAAGAGAGTGTAGGCAATGTCCTATCGTGACTGCAGCAGTGTGTGTGAGAGAGTGAGAAAAAGAGAAAGAGAAAAAGAGAGTGTAAGCAATGTCCTATCATGACTGCAGCAGTGTGTGTGTGTGTGTGTGTGTGTGTGTGTGTGTGTGTAGCCTTGAGGCAATGTGTTCTCGCGTAATGGGATCGGTGTTGGAGACTGAGGCGGTATTAACAGGGATAATTGAGTTGCTCATTCAGGCGCAACGGAGCTGTGTAAAGATACATGGAGTCAGAGTGGTGGAGCTGCCTCTCTCTCTCTTTCTCATTTCTCTCTTTCTCTCTTCCTCTTTTCTCTGTTCCTCTCTTCTCTTTGCCAATTCTTACTTCAGTCCCTCTTTCCACCACTCTGTAGCTCGTCACTGTGCTGCTGGTGTTAAAGATGGCAAGACTTCTGTTCAATTTTTTTTAAAAGATCAGTTTCACTGCACATGTGCATATGAACAGAAAAAACAGCAACAAAGGCCTTTTTGTTCAGGATTTCATGGATAAACTACAAATTGTCTCTCTTCTCCTTATTCCTCCGCTTGCACTTCCTCTTGATCTTCTTCTTTCACACAGCAAAGAAGGTATAAAATGGTATTTCTTTAGGTGAAATTCTACATTCTACATTATTTCCTTCTTTCTTTCTTTGTTTCTTTCTTGCTTGCTTTCTTGCTGTCATGCTTTCTTTCTTTCCTGTAAATCAAAGTATACAATGTTATTTCTTTTGTACTTCCAGTTTAAACATCTGCACAATTTATGTCTTTGTCCTCCTCCACTTCTTCTTCTCCTACTTTCGCATAGCATCTAAAGTGGCATGTTGTTTAGGACGTCTAAGCTAAAATTCAGCATATTTTCTTTAGTTCTTCTTCTATTACTTTTTCTTCCTTCTTCTCTTTCTCTCTCCAGATGGTAATGTTCTCTCTCTTCCCAGCGCAGAACAGGCTTCTCTATGGAGAGAGATTTATAGCAGCCTTCCTTCTCAAAAGCACCACCCTGTGTCCCCACACACCATGGAGTGTGTGTGTGTGTGTGTGCATATGTGTGTGAGTGAGTGCGTGAGTTTGAACACATTTCTGACTGCAGCAGCTTGTGTATATATATATACATTCTTTCTTGCAATGAGGGTGTGTGCACACACTCACACATGCAAACAAACAGGGGTGTCGTGCAAATAAGTGTGTGTGTGTATGTGTATGTGTGTGTGTGTGTGTGTGTGCTCGTGGGGTGAGGCGGGTGGCTTGTGCGCTCAGCTGCGACCCGCTCGCTCTCTCATTTTCAATCTCAGCCCAATTAATTTAGCAGAATTAATCTCTCGCTGTGCACAGACGCTGCCGACACACACACACACACGCACACACACATCTCCACCCCACAGCGTGTGGCACAGTGGAACATGAAATAGTGTCTCATGCCACCATCCATCTGGCATCTTTACACACACACTCACTTTGCTCCTCTCTGACATTTGGAGATGGGGGAGTGAGTGGATGGGGGATGATTTCCTCTGCTAATGAAGAACGCACTGTGTTCACGCAGGCGGGAAAATGACGGCCGTGCTGAAACATGTTGAAGTTTCTCTGTTTCACAGTTCTCTCCGGTACATGCTTCAGATTTGCATAAGATTCCAGTGACATTTCTTTTTGACTCTTTTGGTAGGTGAACAGTCAGATTCGTCCAGAACTTTAAAACAGCTACAGCATGAACTAGAAAACAGAAGACATAATAAGACATAATAAGAAAAACGGAGAGTTCCTGCCTGTGGCGCCAGTATGACTGGGCCCAGTGGGCCTTGGCCTGCCCACTTTTGTCTCATTAACAAGTCAACCAAAACAATAAATAAATATGAATTTGTAAAAATGTAGCTTATTCAAAGTTCTATTTTGATACTGATAAGTCAAAATGCAAATTTAACCAATAACCATTGCTAATAAGTGTTTTTGGTGCATTTCAGAATAGAATAAATGCTTGTCACAGAAATAAAAAACTTTTCTGAGATAATTTAAGATACAAAATTATACCTTAGTGACCATGTTGTACCTTTGTGGGTACATTTGCATTTTGTACCCTGATGAACAAATAACATGCCTGAACAGTTCAATTTTTCCCTAAGCGTAGGCACTTGGTTGCATCTAATCAGAATAAAGAAGGCGAGGAGGGGTGGGATGGGTTATACGGTTATTTTAAGGTTACTTATACTTATAAACTTATAAGGTTAAGTGTTGAGATTTTTAGGGTATAGTTTTGTTAGCAGATGGTGTAATGCAGGAGGCAGCAAAGACAATTTTATTACAAAACTAAACAAAAACATATCAAATTTTAACCTCAGAATCAAAAATTGCAATGAACTCATAATGTGTGTATCATTACACCACTTACAAACATGTATTTGACACAAAGTATAAATATACTGTATCTTCATGTGTGGGCAATGTGAGAGTAGTGTATTGACTGATGGACATTTCAGCACAGGCTAAATTTACATAGAGCATCTACATATTTTACTTCTTAAACAAGTAGTTCTAGTTCTAGATCATGCTTTAAACATGTAAAAAATTCTATTGGATTTCCATTTGACCCTAAACACTAGGTGAATGGGTGGATGGGCAAATGGATACTCGATCAGACACATCAAGTAACCATTAATGTAAATAGCACACTTTGGCATTTTCTATAGAGTTTTATTTTCACTTTATATTATATTTCATGTTATTCTTGTCTTTGTATCTTATCTTTGTAGCATAAGTGTTCTGATTCTGATTCTGAGTCAACTAGACCACCAGTTGTAACAGACTGTTTATACATTTTTTTTTAACTTTATTTGGACAGTATTGCCTATTACAAGGTCAGGAATTAGGATTCTGAGAATTCTAAGGATGCTGATATTCTGGTGGCGCAAGACACTTCCTGTGTTCCATAGTGTATTAACCACTTTTAGTCCAAGTACAGTGGTTGCACTAGAAAATGCAACTGAGCGTGAAATGCTTTGCATGCTTCGTCCTTGAACAAGTGGATTGTATGGAAAATTATTAACATTAGGCAGACGGGCTAGTGTACTTTTACTACACAAATGATGTTCTAGAATGGTGTACAAAGCCATGTGTCATTATGATAAGCTACTGGCAATATACAGTTGAGGATTCCAAACTTGGAAATAAACCACTGTTAGAAAACTACTAATTTAATTTAATGATGTAAGGCCAGTGTGTCATTTTCATTTAGAGCAGAAATTCAGTGTACAATCCATTACAAAATCCAGGCACTACACAGTGATACACATAGTCTATCAGGGACGATATGGTGCCTGAATTGAGACACAAGGACTGAAACAAATTCTTAGCACTTGCATCAGCTTGCTCCACCTAAAGTGCCTAAATGAGCTGCACTAGGCTCCATCGCTGACAGCAAGAAGTGCAATTTGTGAACCCCTTCTCTGCCTCACTGCTTGAAATCTTCCATGATCACTAGTTTATGTTGAGCCTATCCGGCATGCAATGTCACAGTCCTAATTTATGCATTCTAGAGAGCACTGCCCAATCCCAAAAGGCCAGACATTGTGCATTCCAGAGCTCCTGCGGGAGGAATTCAGCAGCCAAAACATCTCAGCACTCCCAGGTGGACTCGCTCACACACCATGAGAGTTCCACTGCAAAGTCTACATTTGGAGATTCTGCCCTACAAAAACACACCAGAATGGGCATGTTTATGTAATAAGAGTTTTAAGCTCGGGTTGCAATCACCAGGAACTGAGACCGCATGAAAAATTGTGCAGGCACTTTCGGAAATGCTTTATTGTGTATTTGAATGAAAAATTATGCAAGAAGAGGTCTAGCTACAATAGAATAATAACATACAAATTTGGAAGAAAAAAAGAATTAGCTTTATAAAAAATTAAATTATATGATATGAACAAAACCACGTTAAATGATATGAAAATGTAGTAGAGGTCCACTGAAAAAATGTATTAATATGTATATTGATACAAGACCCATCATACTAACACACCCTAATCTATGACTTAGTGCACATATTGGCCTTGATTTTCCAGTAGTAGTACGGTCTGCAGTCCATGCAACACCACTAGGGGTACAAAACTGTATTGGTGCCTCAAGCACAACCCCTGCATTGATTAAACTATGATGGAATGCTAGAATTGGTTATAATCAGTTTACCAGTTAATGGCCACAATGGGATATATAGGGTTTTTTCAAATGTAAAAGTAGTTTTAAAAAGTTTGGGTTTTTTTGTTTTTGTGATCTGTATTACAATGCTGTGTAAAGAGTTACAGTCATATTTGTGTATTTAATCATTTTTAAAGATAATTCTAAATTGTACCAAAATAAATGAATTGAACTGAATCACAGTGAAATTTGAGATTTCATGATTTGATTGAATTAAATGTGAATTAATTAATGTGAATCTCTGCAAGATCAGAGATTTCCAGGAAAACACACCACTCTCTCTTTAATGTTTGGAAGGTACATTTCAAATGGTAATTTCCTTCTGCGAATCATGTAACGGTCTTCACTTTGTCGATCATGTTACATCTGCTTTTGACTTTGGACGCTAAATCACGTTTTGCAGTGAAACTACAGGGGATTCAGGCAGAATTTGCTATGCTTGCGATCAAAACAAGGGTTTCCAGATCACAAGAGTTCATATTTACAGTGTTTTAAGCAGTGTTAGCAGTCACGTATATCCTCCAAACATCCAGAGGGCCCTGCAAGTATGTGATGAGAAAGGCTATGAAAAACGAATTTGATTTTATTTGTATTTACGCTTTTTATTTTATATATATTATGTACTTTATGTCATTTTATTTTTTTTCTCTCATAAATAGCTGTTGTATTATGTTTACCTTAACAGTTATTAGCATTTGCTTACCTTGGCATGTGCTGATATTTAACATTGCAATAAGGTCCTATATTTCATCACACTCATTACAACACCACATTTACAAAGTAATTCATTTAAATAGCAGTATTGTGTAGGTGGCTATGAATGGACAATAAAACAGTCATTAAAAATAAAATTAATTTAAAACTCTCACTGTGAGTGGAGTTTGCAGTCGGGCCTGGTGTTGAGAAGCCCTGCCACAGAGCACTGAAAATACTTTGTGATCAGTGTGCATCATCTTTGAGGGAACTTGTGAAACCAGACTTGGTCTATGCATCTAAAATTATTGTGGAATACTGAATACTGTTCATTCTTTTTCATTCTTGGCACTCCCCAGGTCACTGTTCATCTGTGCTAATTATTATACATTTTTGCCCATTTCTGCTCAGTTTCTTTGTGTACATTCAGCAAATGAGACGTAGCCTGAAACGAGTGTGTGTAGTTGATTTGAATGTGTGAGTGTGTGTGGTGGTGGTGGTGGTTGGGGGGGGGGGGTTGGCTCTTCTACCTGTGCCAATGGAAACCATGCCAGCCTGGCCATCAGAGCAGCTGCCACCCATGGCAACCGAATGCCCGGTCACCATGCCACCAGTTGCCCTGACAACCTCGGCCCAGAGCCGGCCAACTGACAGATTGAAATTATGAGCGATGGAGGAAAGGGCTGGAAAAGGGAAATGAGAGAGAGCTAGAATAAAAGATGTAACTCAGTCAACAGGGCTGAGAGACAGTTGCTTGAATAGATCCCTTCCATCATACTATTGCTCTGTGAATGCATTTTAAATGACAGTTTGTTCAAAGCATTATATACATATAAGTACATTTCTTCACCATGTGCACTTACTATTAAAGCGACAATCAGGGATGATACAGCAAAGAGAAAGCCCTGGAACTGAATTTTCCAAAAGCTCGTAAGGGATTCATGAGTATTTAACCTTGAATTTCTGCAGCTAAAAGTAGAAAGTTGTGTTAACTAGCTAAAAATATCCTTAAAAGTCAGGAAACATATATCATATTTTAATGCAATCAACAATCTTTGGATGTTTTTATGTTTTCTACAATTTGTGGATGGAGATTTAAAAAAAATATATGATGGCCATTCTGTGAGTAGTCTATATTAATAATTAAGTGAGGTTCGGATGCTCTGGGCATTTCTTTATAAATAAGGTAGATTTAAAACATTCTAAATTTCAGATTTGAGATTTTTGTTGATTTGTTGAACACATTTTCTCACATCTACACGTCTGAGTGACTCAAACTACTAAGTTTTCTTAGTCAGCTTCTTTCAATATTATGTGATCAATTTAATTAACAGTCAAAAGGACATGACAATAAAGTCACATGAAAAACAATCAGAAAAAAACAAATTCTTGATGTGACCATTAGTTTATTCCCACATATGCAGCTCAGTCTCCATCTCTTGGGAGAGCTACAATCACCTGAAGTCCTGCTGAACAGCACAATGAATCTAGAAATTGATGAGAACTGATGTTATGTACAGTCCAGTTTTCCAGACACAGATTAGGTCTGGTCTTTCACTAAATAACACTGTCAAAGGGTGTTCTCCAGTGGTAATGCCTTTTAATCTGTGTCTTTAAGGTCCTCAGTGTCTTTTTCAGACACTGCTGACATCTAGAGACCAAATGGTGGTACTCGCTTTCCTCCCTGGTCCATAAATAGCCTTGGTCCGCTAGCTTTCAATACTTAAAATACAGTTATGATGCAATTATTGTTAAATACAGTCAAAATGTGGCTTGGAACTACAGCTATTAAAAAATACCTGATGATTTATGCATTTTCATTAAGTACACATTTTCTGAAATACTGTTAAGTGGCAAAGATTTTCCAAGGTCACAATGTGATCACAAAAGCGCAGCAAATTTGGAGCAGTATTACTGTACTTTCACTGCAGAGGAGGCTTCATAGAGAAATGCACGAAAAAAAGTAAAACAAATTTTTTTCGCGTTGGAAGTGCTGTTGTGTAACGCCAAATAAAACAAAAACATCCCAAGAAGGCATAAAAAACAAAGAGAAAAAGTTTAGTTTTCCATTTGAGAGGCTAACATAACCATGCAGCACACCAGTAGTTCTGAAGCTCTTGGAATTAGACATTAAAGCCTCGGGATATTTTCCACTTAATTGCAGCTGATGTGTTTTTGTAGTCTGAGCACGAGCCTCGTCCTTCGCTGGACTCAGCAGAACAACTCAAGGGCGAATGACTAACCAAGTCAGAGCTGGTTAGTTATACAGCTTTCTCAGATGCTTTCAGATGAGTTCAGGCCTACTTTTATCGACAATGGGCCTATGGCTTGGACATAAAGTTTTATATGTAGTTCCTATACCTTTTTATACAGAATATTCATATTACATGGACATTCTTTCATCTTTAAAAAGGTTCCTCACATTCACACTTCCTATTCAAAACAAACTAAACATTAAAAGGTTCTTTAGGGAATGGAGGTGGTATCCAGTCACTGCAAAGAAGGTATCCAGTCAATGTGATACAAATGTGCTGCAGAATTCACTGTCTAATGCACTAAGGAGCTGTTAATACACAACAGATTGCATCCAAATCCACGTTATCCTTTGAACCTAGTGGGCAAATTCTCAACATGCCTAACAAGGCGAAAGGAAGCTTGACTTGATCTAGACAAAGTGAAAACAGGATAGGCCAGGTCTTAACTAGCTTAGCATATACTACAAGTGCACTGCAGAAATGCTCTTTCAGCAAAAGAAATGCAGACAATATATCTAATAACACTCCTGAACTTATAGCAACCTTCCTTATTATATAAAGTAATTTTATTAAGTGAACCTATCTTCCTGCACTGGCAGTGGCATTACTTGAAACGCCCCAAACTGTCTGCCAATACAATGAGATTTCCCTTGATAAACTTAAAACATCTAGAACTGGGTGAATAATCCCATAATATTCTTACTATCCTCTCACAATGAGAAACACTGGATATATGGCTTCCATTTTACAGGCTTTCACTTGCTGAGATACCATATTAGTAGGGTCAGAAACAAATGGAAATCTAAACATTGAGTTTAACTAGTTTTCGTCGGCAGGTCAACATCCAACGGTCAGCGTGACCATCAAGAAGGTTTCACAGCATCAGCATCCAGCTGTAGAATAGCTGACAAATCCTTTGTTCTTACTTCCTCACATCTGTCCATCTTCTGTACACCTTCTGAACAAAAGAAGGGCCAAGAAATGACAGCAGAGGGGAATGGACAGGCGAGATAAGCCAGGTGAGAGGGCAAAGAAATTCTGAGAGGTGAGATTGAAAGGGCAAGGAAAGAGGAGGGTAAAATATAAGAAGAGAGATGAAGTAAAAAAAAACTGTAGAGGAAAGGGAAAGAGACTAAGAAAGAAAGGGAGAGAGAGAGCGAAAAGAGAGAGTTCCATCAGCAGCATTACACAGCGTAGCGAAGGCGCTTCATTTTTCCTGATGACCTCGCAACGACCCCCACACTGATGAGGTGAAGAGCAGGTGGAGATGGTGAGAGAGAGCTAGAGGGAGAGAGAGAGAGAGAGAGAGAGAGAGAGAGAGAGAGAGAGAGAATGACAAGCAGATAGACAGAGAGGGTTCAGTAGAGTCTAGCTGCCTGCTGGTTATGGATATTGCCATGGCGATGCCACATGGTGTGCCTCTGATGTCATTTGTTTACTGCAAGTCAATTTAGCGCACACACTTTTTTCAGACAGAAAGAAAGAATGAAACCTTTTACTGAGTACATTTGCACTTAATGCTTTCCTTCAGATTCAGTCTATGCGACATATTCTCTTTCCAAACCTCTTTCCAAACCTTGTCTTTTTTGTCTCCTTAACACCTTCACTTTGTCCTCTATTGGTCTTGTCTTCTTTCTCTGTCTGTCTGTCTGTCTGCCTCTCTCTCTCTCTGTCTATCTGTCTGTCTCTCTCCCACACAAAAGCTGCCTGATACACATACACACACAACACAAGTGCTCATACACACACTCAGCAGCATTGCGCGCCCCAGGGGACTACAGTGTGATTGAGAATGGAGGGTTTGTCATTGCCCTGCAGATGAACTCGCTGCCTACAAGATCCTCCTCCTCCTTCTCACACACACACACACACACACACACACACACACACACACACACACACACACACACACACACACACACACACACACGTAATCAGCTATGCCACCATTTTACCTCCAAAGATAATCTCTCTCTCTTTTTTCCCTTATGTTTAACTCACACCTGTGAGCATAAAATAGGAAATGCGATGTCCTGTTTTGTCCTGCTCCCGCATGGTTTAATCTGTTCTTCTTTATTTCTTGCTTTTCCACAACATTCTGCTTTCACAATAGCTTACTTCTATGCCATTTGACTCCATTCTCCCAGATTAGGTCCTGGCTCTAAATGGCCGAGTCCCTATGCACCTCACTGGATGTTTGTATTTGAACCCTCTTTCTTTCATACTAAACTTATGAGACAGTCAAGTTCTGCACACACTTGCAAGAAACATATCTCCTTAATTGAGCTTTAATTTGATCTGTTGTTCCCTTACATGACTAAGAAATAATCTTAACTCACATGCATTTAAATTTTATGTGTAACATTAATGGTAGGAGAAAAATGCTCTAAAAACCATTTTAACTTCTTGTATTACTGAATGTTATCATCTGTCAGTACAGTTCTGATATGAAATCATTATTATTATTATATTATTACTGTTGTCTTTCTCTTGTACCCTAGTTTGTTTATTTATTATTTATTTATCTTGCTGAATTTTCTTTTACCATGGAGCGCAAGTTTCCTGATCAAAATCGAAACACACCATGTACATAACAAAAAAGATTGATGACTACCATTCAAACTGCACACGTTTAAATGGCACCAGACTGGCCCAAAATGTCTTTATCCTCTGTGTCGCTCCCTTTCTTTCTCTATCATTCCCCCGGAGAGTGCATTACCGATGGCTCCTCGGAGCCATAATGGTGCTTTAAAGTGGACAAGAGTGCCTGTGACGAGTGGCCCTAATGATGCCTGTTTACGCTACTGCCCCCCATTTGTAATGATTAGAGGCAGAATGAATGAACACATGGGCCCACCTGACAAGCCACCCACTCGCCTGGATGCGCTACCGTCCTACAGTGGCTTGGAGTGCGCAATGCAGTCTGACCAAAAATTGACCTGCAAGGTGACCAGCGAATGACCCAGGCTACATGCGGGTCAGATCCAGGTCAAATACACTTCATATAGGACACTTCAATAGCCATGACCACATCTACCACATTTCTAGAGTTTGGGTTTTTGGATGTTGGGTAGCATCTAAGAGCTTGAACACACCCCCGCGCTGCTGCCCGCCAGACGACCCGCCTGGATTTTGGGTGAATTTGAGGTCACATTAATATTCATGAAAGTGTGTGAAAATTCTAATCTTCCCATATATCGTGTATAAATCGTAAGCTACAGGCAGAGGCGGCTTAGTGGCAATGATCTAGAGGCATCTAGAGTGTTTCATGAGAAATATACTAATTTTTCCCACTGAAAAAACACAAAAACACAAAGCAGACTTTCACTGCATGGATCAAATACACTCAGTACGGATCAAATACAAAAGTGTTTTTTGGAGCAAAGTAATGCCACAGAAGACCTACTTTTCGTTCCCTAAAGAATGTTTCAGTTGATGTTTCTGTAAAAATCTCACTTGAAATGTTATTTAGGGAATCAAAAATGGTTATATAACAATGCTCTAAAGAAACCTTATTAAGAGTGTATACTCACCATGTCATCTGCCCTTTACTGTCAAATATCAGCATTCATTTAAAATGTGAAATGATTTCTTTGGCAAACTCAATGGGATAGAACAAATTGGTAAATGAGCTGTTCATAAGTGGTCATGGATTCGTGGCTTCAAATGGTCTCCAAATGTAATGATATTAGCAAAATGCTATGGAGACTTTTGAGCTTCTGAGTACCAAAAACATCAGCATCATGTATAACAAAGGCAACATCAACAAATGTCATCCGGTATTGCATAAGAGGTCAGAAGTAATAACCTGGGTCAGGCCATCACCCTTACTAATGTTACAAAACACATTGTTTAAACACTCCCTGTGATGGTGACCAGTGGATGACCCACAACTGCAGACATATTGTATTGAAGTCTAAATCACATTGGCTATTTTAACTGAAAAACAGTGTCTTGAACATACAGCTGTCTGATTGTGCCACCTAACTGCAAGTAGTGGGTGACCTCTGGACTGGGACCAAAGCCAGGGCAAATATGTATTTGAATGGGAGAAAGTAGATGTTTTCCCACAAAGTTAATTAGGACATGGGAAAACCATGGCAGTCTTAAGTATCTCCCTGTGAGTGACCGAAAAATGACCCTACATTGGTTTGGGGTTACCCTGAGGCCAGTAATACTGAATATGGTAAAATGCAAGTGCTTCAAGGCACAGGTCGAGGTTCAATGGAAAGTGTTCTCCTCGTACCACTGAAAAAAATTCAAATTGCTGCTTCAGAATATGTGTTATGTTCACTTTTCTCATGCAGCTGGCATATGAGCCAAAAAACAGACCATAAAGATGGTCAACCTGTACATATTTTCTAGTCTACAGACTCTGCAGGCACACATAGTGCTTTAATAAAGTAACTCTGAGGAAAATGAATGCCACTTTCAATGCACCTGCGAGTTCAATCTGATGGGTCCTAACCATCAGTAGTAGACTGTTGCTTTAGGGTTCTGAGTACACGACTGATGTTGACCAAGGAGTAACCTGATGTTGACCAGTAGGTGACCTGAGGCCGCAGACTGACCCCTCCATCGCCATGGCCTCTGGATGACCCACGAAAGGATCACCCAGGTCACAGCCTGAGGTCAGGTCAGCTCCGGACACAAAGAGTCTCTGGTAACACAGCAGAAAGGAACAAGTGGAGAAACATAGGGGAAAAGACAGAAAGTGAAAGAGGGAAGGAAGACCAGAGGGCAAAGGTCAGCTTCTGGGCTCTTCCTTTCTCCATTCTTTGTGCCTCCACACTTTCTTCTTTTTTTCTGTTCCCTTGTTCTCAATAACCTTTGACTTGGGCATGCGTTGAGGGTAATATCTGGTCTGACCTGACCATGAACACAGTTCCCTCGAAACCTGCGCTGCTACCCTTTCCTGGGCCTAACATGACAACAACTGTTGGGTTTCGCAATCTTCCGCTCAATCTTTCAAAAATTCTTTCACTCAAATGGGATCTGGCACAAAGATAAGATATCCAGCAAATCTCTGCAGCTCTGAGTGACCACGCTTATCTCTGTTAATCAGCACTTTCCACCCACAAACAGTATTTCTTTTTCCCATTACTGTCTTCTTCTCAGCTTGCTGGTATACACACTAAACTATAACAATATTATGTTTCAAAGGAAAATTTGAAATCAGAAATTGAGATGAAAAGGACAAGAAGGTGCTTCAACCAACTTTGAGTGAGGTGCAACCATAATTCAAGCAAGGCATATTAAGGAAAAGACATGCAACAAATTATGTCTAACATTAACTCCTTAACATTTCAGTTCTTACATTACGTGTGCCTATTATTCAGGAACTAGGCTTACATCATCAAAGCAAACTGCATTATTGTTAGGTTATAGAAATGACAAATGTTTGGACCCACTACCAGGTCTTGGCAATTTAAGAGGGGTTAAACACCAAAACTGTGGCCAAACCTCCATCAGATTAAACCCAAAGCAAAAAAATTTAAAAGCTTACACAGGCTGAAAGCAGGTGACGTTTCCACACTAAAGAAGATGTACACTATATTCGTCTAATCATAAACAAAAGACAAATACATTCCATTACCACAAATACGTTTTTAGAAACTATTGTTGTTATTAATATTATTAGTATTATCAATAATTATTCAGGAAGGGCTGCACCTTTTTCCTAAAAGATCTGATCAAAAATCAGTCAGGTGGAACAAATTAGATCAGTCTTAAGGCTGATCCTTTGGCCCTCTGACATCAGGATAGGCTGTGATCTTATGCCCCCATTAGGAAATTGCATGGCCATTTGCCTGCCAACTGCATTTTGATCACAGCAATCGATCCTGCCGCTGAAGTCAAAATAAGTTCAATTGGGCGAGGATGATTACTGATGGCGGGTGTGTCGGGTTGAGGACTTGTGTGTAGGGGACAAGGGGGAGCTGTAATGTCCCACCATATATGATTAAGAGGAAGTGAAGGGGAGAATAAAAATAAAAGAAGATACAGACTATAATTGGGTGAAAATAAAGGGAGGAAAAAATAAAGGGATGTATAAAAGAAGGATAGAGAAAGAAAAAGAATTGTCGGGCAAAAGAGTGATGTGGAAAAAAAAAATTAAGAAGTTGAAGGAAAAAACATGTGAAGTCTCCTTCTCTCTTTTTTGGCCTTGGCATTTCAAACTCTGCATGACCTCTTTCACAGAGCAAGAGAGAAAGGGGGAGAGCAAAAATGAAAGCGAAGGAATGAGAGAGGACGGAAAGGACATGTATCAGTCTCTCTGTGTGAGATGGTGATGTATGTGAGCAGGATAGTGCCAGCGCTGCTTCTTTTGCAGAGGAAAGAATTTTAAAGAGCACTGCACATATGGACCATAGACATATTATACCACCTAACACAGCAGGACACAGAGAGACTAGAGAAGGGGGGGGGGGGGACAACACAAGACATATGCCTCACAAAACATTCTTCAAGATGTGATATTCCATTTTTGTGGGTCTTGAACTCTGAATGGCTGAATGGTGTGGATACACTTGCGGAACAATGCGTATGCAAGGCATGATTTTTGCAGGTTATGACTGGTTATGTAAGTTGGGTTGATAATTAGTACATAATATGACAAAATCAGTATTTACCTTATTACTTACAAATGTATGGCAAAAAGAGACAAACAACAGAAAAGGAAGACCAAAGCGTACTAAAAGTACTAAAAACTGGTGTATTGGGTAGTTGCACGTGAATTAAGGCTGGCGCTACTTCAACACAATTCTTCTGTAAGAAGTGAACTGATAGACAGCAATTGTCCATTTCATTTACATGCAACCAAGTCATACATTTCTTTCATTTTTTTTTTTTAGTTCAAGTGGGGATAAATACCTACATTTTCTGGATATTACTAATTTTACTGGATATTATATTATATGTACATCCATAAACTCTGGTAACTTTTTTTTTTTTTTCAGTTTTAGCACTATTACTGTGATTACATGCCATAAATAATGCACATTAATGAGAAAGGTACTGGGACTGACCATTACACCAACAGGGACTTTAATGACATTGCTTTCAAATACATAGACTTTGATATGGAGTTTGTCCCCACTTTACAGCTATAACAGCGTCCACTCTTCTTGGGAGGCTTTCCACAAGACCTAGGAGTTTCTGTGGGAATTTGTGCCCATTAATTCTGTAGAGCATTTATGAGGTCAGACACTGATGTCAGACGAGAAGGCCTGGCTCACAGTCTCTGTTCCAGTTCATCCCAAAGGTGTTGGATGGGGTTGAGGTCAGGGTTCTGTGCGGACCAGTCAATTTCTTACACACCAAACTCATGCAACTCATACAATGTCTTTATGGAGCTTGCATAATCATGCTGGAATAGAAAAGGCTTCTCATTAAACTGTGTCCACAAACTTGGAAGCAGATTGCTCTTCTCTGTAAAACAGGTGCGTCCCAATACCTTTGTCCATATAGTCTGTATGAACATGCCACAGCTGCATGCTACAGTGTGACTCTAGTCCCAGGCGACACCTGGCGGCCAAGAGGCGCACTGCACTCTGAGCTCTTGGCCCACACCAGCTCCATAAAGCAGCGTGCAGGAGACAGGAGGGATATTCTCCTCCACGATGTGAACGCGTCTGTCGGAACATCCGATAAACAGAGGCTTGAACGGGATTACATTCTCGAGCCGCTATGATGATATATTGATTTTTATTCCCCACCCAGGCCCGTGCTGCAGATTGCTGTAGGTGCCACAGAGCTGCACGGGAATATCAGGCGGGCGATGATGGAAAATTATTCATCCCGTCTCCACAGTCTGGAGATTTATGTACTTTTCTGGAAAGGAGATAAGCCGTGCAATAATAAATCCATGGAGCAGCTCAAACAAATGAAGACAGTTTAAAGAGTGCCATTCCCTTGGAGTGCTATAGTGTAGAAAGTGGGGGGGGGGGCATACTATTTAGCATGTGCTTCTGTTAGCTTTATAAACACTTTTTTCTAAATAACAAATTATGCTTATGTACTTGCTGCATAATCAATACACTTAACTATAAGTAAAAGAAAGGCTTTAATAAAGAAGAAACTGAAGAAGAAACTGAAGTCTGAAATCATTTTTAAAATATTCATCAAAACTTAAAATGCAACAAAAACTGAAAAAAGAGGATGTGTTATATGTTAGTGTTATATATTTGAGTTGGTGTACGAAAGCAAAAAGTAAGAAGCATGTTCCAAGTTCACGTCAGAGGACATTCAGACTCTGGCGAATAGATGGCGCCCTTACACAATTTTTCCGCAGGGCACTCTGTCACTGGTGGGCCGTGTATTCTGTGAGCATGACACCAGGAGGCAGCATATCACACTGCAAATGTATATACACTACGTGTACAAAAGGATTGAGATTCACCTGTATTTTTAAAGGTTTGGGTTAGGCCCTTTACGTCCTGTGAAGGACAATCTTAACGCTTCAGCATACCAAGATATTTTGGACAACGCACAGTTTGTGCAAGGCCTTTTCTATTCCAGCATGACTGTGTCCTGGTGCACAAAAGACATGGTTGGATGAGTTCAGTGTGGAAGAACTTGACTGGCCCGCAGCCCTGACCTCAACCCCATCCAACACCTTTTGGAAGAACTGGAACAGAGACTGTGAACCAAACTTTCTTGTCCAACATCAGTGCCGGACCTCATAAATGCTCTAAGGCGCAAATTCTCTACAGAAACACTCCAGAGTATTGTGGAAAGCCTTCCAAGAAGAGTGGAAGCTGTTATAGCTGCAAAGGGGGGATCAACTCCATATTAAAGTCTATGTATTTGAATGCAAAGACAGTGGAATGGTCAGGCGTCCCTATACTTTTGTCCATATAGTGAAACTCAATTTGTACATAACTGACCTGGTCAGCTAACTGCCATAGCTACCCCATTAGGCCTACCTCTACTTTCACCATCCTCCTTTACTGCAGCAACAGTTCTGTATATTGTTGTAACACTGCAAATATAATGACACCGGGTTTCTCAACCACTGGGCTGCGGACCACTGATGGGCCGCGAAGGCTTTTGATTGGGCCGCAAATCTAAAATCGAGACAGGCCATTGGTCTGCAATTGGTTATTTAATATCATCTAATGTGGCCAAGTGGGCCTTGGTAACATGCTGTGCTAGACAGGTGGGCCTTAATGTTGAAAAGGTCGAGAACCATTGTTATAACAGACATAGCTGTAGCATGCAAAATATTAGCCATGACGTTTAAAATAGCTAGCTTAGTCACAAATGAAGAGTTGTACTGCTGACTATACTATACACCAGTATATGGGCAGATCGATACATAAATGGCAAGACTTCTGAACACATTCTGAACATTTTCTTCAAGCAGCAAGCTAAATATAAATAATCGATTTAAACTGAATTCAATGCCTTTGATGTATAAAAAAGTAAATTTTATTATAACAAATAAATGTGTAGAATAGAAACTACTACCCTCCCAACACCTGGATACACACAGACACACATACAGTCACAGGAGATGAAATGAATCATCTGTAATGGCTGATGGATTTATCTACTTCACTGAAGTCACTTTATTTTGGCCGAGTGGAGTGAAGTATTTAGTACTAATGCAAAGGCTTTCAAACGTAGTTTAGATGTGCACATTTGTAAGTTTTACTATTTTGGAAATCACAAAGAATTCCTTGTTTTTACATTCACAAGAAGACTTCACAGGGTGTCGGTATTAGTATCAGTGTTGGGACACTTTGCTTGGTATTGAATCAAAAAGAAAATTAGCAAAGCCCATCCATGGTGAAGGTTACTGCATACCAGCCAGTGTTGTTGATGGACATTAATCTAGCAATATTTGGTTTCTGTGCTTGTTCACAGGACTAAACCTCTCTCTATGTTGTGTGAAGTGAGAAGTCTTTGTGATCTTATCAACCAGTGCGTACTGTGGTGTTGTGTGAATACTGCAGTATTGATACATCTGATCCTGACCTTTCCTCTTGAGAATCAATCCTTATATAAAAATATTGATTCTGAGTGTATTGTTTAATTATTCTTATTGAAATTTGTGTTTTTATGCTATCCAAAAAGATATGTGCAACAAGAATGACATCCTACACACTTCTGATCTTTTCCTCTGCTCTTCTTGCCTACAGCCCCTACCCTGGTTTACAGTGATGAGCTTAGAGTTATTATATAAAGCCATTTAGCTACAGAGCAGCTAAATGGCATTATATAATTATTATATATCCAGCAGCTACTGAGGGAGAGGAACACCGTCTTCAGGTCAGGCAACCGAGATCTCTACAGCGCAGCCCAAGCCAATCTGAAGAAAGGCATCAGAGGGGCCAAAGCACACTACAGGAGGAAGATTGAGGAACACCTGGACAGCAACAACAGCCGGCAGGTATGGCAAGGCATCCAGCATCTCACCAACTACAAGACTGACCCTGGAGCTGCTGGAGGTGACCTCATGCTGGCAGAGGAGCTAAACATCTTTTTTGCCCGCTTCAAAGTCACTGCACCAGAGGCAGCACAGTTACACCACATGGCCCCCAGCAGCACAATCCTCACTCTGGAGCATTGGTTCTCAACCTTTTTTGAACAAACGCCCCCTGACCTCACCATGAGCCTCTTGACGCCCCCCCCCCCCCCACACACACACACACAAAGAAATAGGCTATTATCATAAGTGACGGATGAAGATTATGAAAATATATGGCCTAATAATAATAATAATAATAATGAGGATGATGATCATTATGGTTGTCTAAGTGTTGTCTTTGAGTAGCCTTATGAAGACTATGTGTGAAGAAAGACCTCAAGTGGGTAGGCTTTGTGCTGAGATGCTGGCAAGCCAGGTTTGTGGAACATGATCAAATTCATTACAATAGCCTAGCCTACTTCATATATGTGTGTGTGTAATCTACTCTTTTCAGTTTAGTAGTTGAGCAACGAGGGAAAAAAACATTTCACAAGAACTGGGGTTTGAAAGTATTCTATGTATTCTCTCACATTCCAAACAAATCCAAGACACAACACATCACATCAACCAGTCACGTGCACAACATGCCTAAACTGACCAATAACAATAGCCTTTGCTCACGCACTCTATTAAGCAGACTTGGGCCTATAAATAACTTTGAAATAACCGTTATTTAATTGAAGGCGGAGAAAGAAGACGGCTGCAGCAGCAGGCTATCGCCCATTTAAAACAGGCTAACTACCGTAATTAGAAACTTCAAGCAAAAAACTTTCTTGTTTGCCGCCATGTTGTTTAATAAAGTTTTGATAAACATTTTATACGTAACTGTGTTTGTGTACATTTTGACTGGATGTGAGATTTTAACCTGTGAAGCTGCAGCCGTTAACCCAGAGACTGTAGAAGCTCAAGCCGCTCTCTGCTGCGCTCAGCCCGCTCTGTGCTGCGGCCGATGGTTGGTCAGGAGTTTGTTTACGGAGGTTGCTATGGAAATGACACGCCGGCAGTAGGGAAAGTACTCAGAGCACCAGGCGCTGGAATGCCTATTTATTTCTAATCATTCCATGAATATATTATTACATCTTATTTCGTGTTCAAATGAACAAAGTCTGTTTATTGTATATGCTTAAAAATTCTAATTAATAAAATTGATGCCCCCCATTTGCGTCTGAGCGCCGCCCTCTCAGCTGTCTCATTCTCAACGCCCCCCGATGGTTCTCAAATGCCCCCAGGGGGGCGGTACCGCCCCCGTTGAGAAACGCTGCACTAGACCATCACCACCCAGAGAAAATTTGAGCACAAGATGCAACAGAACAACATCAGGGACAGGTAGAGGGGGGTGAAGATAATCATGAGTCAGTGCCCAGGGTTGACATACCTCTTCCCAGTTTCTCCCCCAGCTCCAGCATGACGCTCATGGCACCTGGCTTACTCCATCAGTGCCTTGCTAGAAGTTGGCTCTCCCTCCTGCCATCTCACCTGCTAGAGCTTCCTCAAGAAAGTACCTGTGCTGTGGAAAATATTGTGTCTGGTTCCTGTACTGAAGTAGGTGTGCCCTTGCACCCCACCCCAATTACACTCACCTCATACTGTATGAAGGTGTCAGTAAAATACCAAAGGTAAAATACTCTTGTTTATAAGGAAGCTCACCACAAAATGGAGTTAAATTTAACCAGTGGTTTATTTCTTGCAGCATGGGAATGAGTCACACAGCAGACCAAAGTCTTACAGAGGAGTTGTTCAAAGTCAACTAGTCTGTCTTCGCCTTATATATGCCATGCGTACGTGACAACCATACATTGTTGTTTGTCTTAAGCGTTGCCTTTAACCAATCTACAGTGTATGAAACTGGAAACAGGAACTTGGTTACATCCCACCACCCCATGCCAGATCGCAATGTCCTTTCCCACTTTCCTCCTGCAGCAGAGAGCACCCTCCCAAAACATTTCACATTTCTAAACTAGGCTCACACATTTATATATACAGTGGGGGAAATAATTATTTGATCCCCTGCTGAATTTGTAAGTTTGCTGACTTACAAAAAAATGAACA
>JBBIGA010000027.1:8995049-9008421 GCA_037576975.1 Alestes dentex | reverse complement strand
AGAGAGAGAGAGAGAGAGAAATCAAATACAACAGTATGATCCGAGTGGAGCCAGGCTCGGTCGAGGGCAGTCTTCCACGGAGATCGATCCAGCAGGTGTGCAGCAGTTCCCCTCAGAGAAAACAGAGGAAAAAAAAAATAGTATGTTTCACATGGATCCTGCAGCTGGATCCTGCACTTCTTGGTCAGGAAACCTCAGGCAGTTGTAATTGGGAGCAACATAGTCCTGTGCACATGTCTACTCAGCCTTCTGCTGTTTATGCTGATGACCCACCACTGAGTTCTAACCTCATCATCAAGTATGCTGATTACACAACTGTGGTGAGTTTGATTGGTAGGAAAGATGAGGTGTCATACAGAGAAGAGGTGCCACAGTTAACGGACTGGTGCAGAGATAACAACCTGTATCTGAATGCGCACAAAACAAAAGAGATGGTTGTTGACTTCAGGAGGGCACAATGTGATCACTCTCTACTGAACTAAAATGGCTCCTCATTGGACATCAACAAGACCACCAAGTTCTTTGGTGCTCACATCACTGAAAACCTCAACACCAGCTCCATCGCCAAGAAGGCCCAGCAGCGTTTCTACTGTCTGCAAAGATTGAGGAGAGCACACCTCCCCATCTCAATTCTCTCAACATTCTACAGTCCACAGTGGTCAGAAGTTCCATTTCTAGTCAGAAGTGCAATTTCTTATTTGGTTTAAATCTCATTATGTACAATATCTTACTATGTGCAAGTGTCTAACCATGTGCAATAATATCATGAGCAATCTCTATTATGTGCAATAGTCTCAATATCACTTATCCTGTACTTATCTCTATTGCGTACAGTAACGGACTCGGTATAGAGAACGACTCACTGTTATTTGTGTTACTAGTAAATTACTTGGCAGTAAGTTATTTATCTGTAGTATTTAGAGTGTATGGTGTGTGTATTTATTTGTGTATATAGCATTGTGTATTTCATACAGAGTACTTTCTGGAGTTTTATCTGACTTTTATTTTAGACTTTGTATTTTGAATTGTTCTTTTCATTGTGTCTCTCTATGTCTGTGCAGTCGTAACATAAGCAATTTCCTCCAGGATCAATAAAGTTTTCTGATTCTGATACACACACCACTCCCACACCCTCTTCTCTCTCCTTCCATCTGGCAGAAGGTTTCACAGCGTCCGGGCCTTGTTATAGCTGCAGTCGACTGCACCAGTGCCGGCGCCGGGGGGGCATTCGAAGACATTCCAGAACGGCCGTCCGGTGCACGGCCGCCTGCCCGAGATCAGCCAGCAAGGTCGACACCAGCCTTACCAGCCTTGTTGCCTTACAACCTGGAATTAAAATGGATTGTTTGAGAGTTTGCACTATTTCATTTACAGAACATGCCTACAACTTTGAAGATGTTTTTTTTCACCCTCTCTAAAGTCACTATTTTGAGGAGCCACCTTTTGCGGCAATTACAGCTGCAGTTCACTTTGGATAAGTCTCTATTGGCTTGCCACTGGGATTTTTGCCCTTTCCTTAAGGCAAAACTGCTCCAGTTCCTTCATGTTGGATGGTTTTCGCTTGTGAACAGCAATCTTCAAGTCTGACAATAGATTCTCAATTGGATTGAGGTCTGGACTTTGACTAGGCCATTCCAACAAATTTAAATGTTTCCCCTTAAACCACTCGAGTATTGCTTTAGCTGTATGCTTTGGGTCATTGTCTTACTGGAAGGTGAACCTCCGTCCCAGTCTTAAATCACAGGCAGACTGACACAGGTTTTGCTCAAGAATATCTCTGTATTTAGCACCATCCATCTTTCCCTCAACTCAGTTTCCCAGTCCCTACTCCTGAAAAACATCCCCACAGCTGATGCTGCCACCACCATGTTCCACTGTGGACATGGTGTTCTTGGGGTGATGGGATGTGTTGGGTTTGCGCCAGACATTGCATTTTTCTTGGTGGCTGAGTTAAATTTTAGTCTCATCTGACCAGAGCACCTTCCTCCATACATTTGGGGAGTCGCCCACGTGCCTTTTGGCAAACTCAAAATGTGCCTTCTTATTTTTAACACTAAGTAATGGCTTTTTCTGGCCACTCTTCCATAAAGCCTAGCTCTATGGAGTGTACGGCTTAATGTGGTCCTGTGGACAGATACTCCAGTCTCTGCTGTGGAACTCTGCAACTCCTTCAGGGTTACCTTTGGTCTCTGTGCTGCCTCTCTGATTAATGCCCTCCTTGCCCGGTCTGTGAGTTTTGGTGGGCGGCCCTCTCGTGGCAGGTTTGTTGTGGTACCATTTGTTCTGGTTTCCATTTGAAGATAATGGATTTGATGGTGCTTCGGGGATCATCAAAGATTTGGATGTTTTTTAACCCTATCCTGACTTGTACATCTCAACAACTTTTGTCCCTGACTTCTTTGGAGTGCTCCTTGGTCTTCATGGTGTGATGTCTTTTGCTTAGTGGTGTTGCAGCCTCTGGGGCCTTTCAGAAAAGGTGTGTTTATACTGACAGATCATGTGACACTTAGATTGCACACAGGTGGACTTCATTTCACTAATTATGTGACTTTTGAAGGTAATTGGTTGCCAAAAAAATTTTTTTATGGGCTTCATAGTAAAGGGGGTGACTACATATGCACATGCTTATTTTTTTATATATTTTTTTTCTCATTTCACTTCACCAACTTAGATCATTTTGTGCAGATCCATCACATAAAATAAGATTACAGGTTGAAATGTAACAAAATAGGTAAAAAGCCAAGGGGGTGAATACTTTTGCAAGGCACTGTAAACATATCACTCAGACCAGGCCTAACCGAAGACAAAGAATTCTGGTGTGGAAGCAGGAGGACACGTTCCACACCCACTGGGATCCTTCATACAGTCTCTGGTTTCTACGGTTACCATGTATGAACTGACTACAGGTCCACTGGGTTGCTTGAATATCCTTCAGAAACATTTATTTTGAAAATGTTGTCCAGTTTTTCACTGAAGTTACACGCCTCTTTGTCCAGCTTTTGAAAGAGATTCATTTCTGGGTATTTTTTCTCGATCCATAGTGCTTCTGGGACTCATCTCAGTTGTTTAGTCCTCTGGACCTTGGTGGAACTGTTGGCTCAGGTGATGAATTGGTGCTAAGAGGCTCTGAGACACATGGGAAGGTTTTGTTTAAAACCTTTATCTAATCAATGAGAGATCACAGTGGAAAGTCCTTTTTTCCAACACAGCATCCTGAGCAGGAGGAACTTGAGGAAAGTGTCTTTTCTGATGTCACAGTGGAGCTTACAGACAGAGAGAGATTATTTCAACCGGCCCACCAACCTTTTTCTCTCTGTGTGAATGAAAGTATGAATGTGTCCCTTGTTGCCTAGACAGCATTCCTGGTTTACGTGAGTAATGGGGTAATTAACTCAATCATGGTGCTCGGGCAGATGATAAATTTTGTTATTGCTCCTCCTTTGTTCTCCACACATTCCAGATCAGAACTCTTTCCTCTACATTACCCCAGCATATAGACACACACACACACACACACACACACACACACACACACACACACACACACACACAGAAGCTACCCATACAAATGCTTTCACCTTCTTATTCTATACCAGTTGTTCCCAGTCCCGAAGAGTCCATGTTCTACATATTCTTCTGTTGGTCCTAGTCTGACATAAACATTATACAGCACAATAAACAATAAAGGTGCCAAAAGAGTTATTCCGAGCAGGTCCATAGAAGAACATTAGTTTACTAAAGAAGTTTTTTAATCAATGTTTTTTTAAGATACATTTTGAATGTGAAGAACCATTTTAGCATTATATATTATTGTACTGGGCGGCACAGTGGCGCAGGGGTTAGCGCTGTTGCTGCGCAGCAAGAAGGTCCTGGGTTTGACTCCCAGGTTGGGCACAGGGTCTTTCTGTGTGGAGTCTGTATGTTCTCCTTGTGACTGCGTGGGGTTCCTCTGGGAGCTCCGGTTTCCTCCCGTCACCAAAAACATACATGCATTGGGGATAGGTCAATTGAGCATGCTAAATTGCCCCTAGGTGTGACTGTGAGTGTGAGTGTGAATGGTTGTCTGTCTCTGTATGTGGCCCTGCAATGTGCTGGCGACTGTCCAGGGTGTACCCATCTTTATGGGTGCTGTAAAATAATTCATCTACACACCACTTAGGACCACATACATCAGGTGAATTCAGTATGAAATTCAGTTCATCAGCAAACTACACACACACACACAGAGAAGCACAGCAGTAGCTCGCACACTCTGTCACCACATTTGAAAGCTCCTTGAAAAAATTACTGTTCAAAGTGCACTTACAGTTCAATTACAATAAAACTGTTCAATGTACAAACAAAAAAAAAACAAAAAAAACACTGAATGAATGAATGATTGAATGAATGAGCATATGTTTGTCTGTGTGTCTGTCCTGTGATGGACTGGCAGCCTGTTCAAGGTGTTCCTCATGATCCTAGTTAATGATAAGTGGCACAGACAACGAATGAACGAATGAGTGAATATACTATGCGGTGTCACACCATAACCTACTAAACTGACCAGCATGTACTACAATTTAATATTGATCTGTTTTTCAGTGTCTATAAAACATGTTTTCCATATCCTATAAAATACTAACAAAAGCTCAGTTATTATTATCTCTACTCTCCTTACATCTATTTAGATTCTGCCTTTTTCTTGATATTTTATACCAAATAGAACAAAAGTAGCATCAGATGGGCCACATCTATGATAGAAAAATGCAAGGGTGCAAGAGAGGGCATATAAACACAGAGTTACTCATGCTTAAACTCGCTAGCTAGTTGTGATGATGCTATCTAACTAAAAAAAATCAAAATAACATTGACTACCATTAACATTAGCTGGCTAGCTGGCTCACATAAGGGATGATTGACCTAGGTAGCCACCTCGTCTGGATATTTAATAATAATGTTAGCAAGACAACATTTTACATGAACAAAATTCTACATGACTAACAGTCTACACAGAGTCATGCAGTATACATACATCAAATTTAGTAACAGTTTCGGAAGCTTTTTTCTCATTTTACTTTGATCTTTAAATAATATAGAGAGAGAACAAATTCAAAATGCAAAGAAGATAAACGTTACATGCTTTATATATATATTTATACTCACACACACACACACACACATACACACACACACACACATACACACACACACACACACACACACACAGTTTTTTCACATTATGCCTGTCAACATCCCATGTGGGATAAAATCACTGTAACACACAGCCTAGTCTGAGACTGAAGAGTTGGTCTCAAAAGTTCCCCAAAGTCACCTTCGAGTTGATGCTAATTGTCTGGGCTGAGTGTGAGAAATGATGCTCTGCATCAAAAGGGCTACAAGAGGCTAATGAAGCAGAACACATTGTTTTTACCCCTCCCTTCTCATACAGAAGTCCCTAGCGCACATACCGACCAGACACTAAGCATTCTATGATGCATACTCTGTGTATGTAAGTGTACACACACTTGTGTGTCTGTGTGCATGATTGTGTGCTGGTGTGTTACAATGCATTGTCGTTGTAAAAATTAAACCTTATGTATTATAACAAATTAAAATCATTCATGTAATAATCATATAATATACATTAAGACATTTTAGATTAAGTTATTTTGAACTATTGATCCACTAATTATAAAATATTCACATAATGTAAATCTGTCAGTGATGCGTAAGCATTTATGTATTCATTTCAGCAGATGAATTATAAAGGGTGCAGTAAAATTTAGAGATTTTTTATTATGCAGTATTCTTATCTGGACCAAGACATGAATCACACAAAGTTCTTTCATCCTTCAGACTTCATCAAACAACCTGAACTACAAACACCAGCAATCACACAAATCTTCCTACTTCTTCCTCCTGACTTCAACAGGAGCATCACAGTGACTCCATTTAAGTAACACAGATTTAATTATCCTGCTCCACACATAGTGTACAGTTAATGAGGAACAATTAGATCTATATCATTAATATTACTTTAAACAGTAAGCAATCTATAGAAATGTGTGACATTTGTGTTCACCTCTAACCAACACCAACTGAACTGTATTTTCAGCTCTTAGTTATAGATCATTGCTGTCAGAACAAAACCCTGCATCCCTAAAATAGCAGCATTACAGAAGAAGCAAAAATATTCTTCGCATTTAATGAAAGTTAATTAAGTATTTTTTCCAATTAATGTATTATTATTTATTGTGGTCAATTCATCATTACTTTTCACACAATCTACACAATTTTCAAATGATGAAAAATTAAAAACAACAACAAAAATAAAAATACAAGGTTTTGTTCAGACAGCAACAATATAGAACAGGATTCTTTCAAAAGAATGGTTCACTGAAAAATAAATACTTCCACAACTTTGCCTTTACCTGTGTCAGAAGTTTACATATGTCATTTTCCAATTGAGATGTGAAATAATTTTATTTTTAAAACATATTTATTTTGGTGGCATCCACTTCCATTGCTTTTTACTCCCATGCAACACTAAGGAGGCTAACTTCTTTAGGGAAAAAGAATTTGTTTTTGATTGTTTTGGTAAAAATTCCTATTGACTCGGAAACAAAAGTCGTTTTCTGTCTTATCTTGAAATTAGTTTATATTCTACTGCCTGGAATGTGTTATTTTGAATGTATTATTTTGAGTCCATGTATAGGAGCATATGTTGTGGGATTAAGCAGGACAGTGTCATTATGTACATACTGAGCTAAGCCTCAGGGGAGATGGCAGACTGAGAAGGTAAAGGTTCTGTGATGAATCCAGCTGTAGGAACTTTCAGTGGCAACCCTACATTTGTATAATTGCATAAAATTACAACAGAAATTAAGAGAAAGGTACTAACTAGCACTGTACTGTATAATTACAATGCATTATTGATGATTTTTTCATGTATTTATTGATGTATTTACAGTAAATTATTTGGATATTTAGACCAAAGAGAACAGGGGGACCCCAGCGCTCCACTGTTTCTGCTATTTAGCGGAATTTTTGTACTTGTACTAGTTAGTGCTATATGCTACTATTGTTTACAAATGTAAATATTAAATAAAATACTCAGTTTATTCAACATAGCATGCTTACTTGTCCCTCAAAAATCTGTACATCTCATCCCTATATTCAGTAGCCAGCCCTCTATATCCTAGATATCCTAGATAGCCATGGTCTAGAGAATGGCAGAATGGTAAAAAATGCCATTTTAATTTCTGAAAAGCATTTTTACTTAGAAGTCTGTATGCTGTAGGGATGAAAGAAAGAAAGAAAGAAAGAAAGAAAGAAAGAAAGAGAGAGAGAAAGAAAGAAAGAAAGAAAGAAAGAAAGAAATAATGGATGAAAGAAAAAATGATCTGCAGTTTAGAGACACATGGTATATTTAAATGTTAATAGAATCGTATATATTTAAGAGGATTACCATATTAAAACAATAGTCTGTAACACCTTTTATTCACACTTTAACAAACTTAGGTCAAAACCAAGGCTATATATTTAATTCAAATATATAGAAATGTGATCCATGCAACAAATATTTGATAACATGTGAACTTTAATTAGCATAATTAATTTTCCACAACCTATGTCAAGGTAAACAAGCTTACTAGTTTCTAATGTTGTATTAGTAAGATGGATATCTTACCTCTAATGTGTGTAGTTGGTGCAGGTCTGGTCTGCCTTCCAGAGAAAAGTCGGCTTATTTGTCTTAACAGGAACAAAAAAATATATGTCCATGATGTTTACGTTCTAAAACCCAGGACACAGCTCCAGAAATGTGCAGGCTCCTGTTGACAAGTCTAAGGCCAATTATGCCTAAATACAACTGAAAGTTCCCAGCCTTTTTTTTTTTTTCAAACCAGATATGACAAATACTAGGCATCAGTTAATAATGGGTTATGTTATTTTACCTATATATTTATTATACCTATAGATTTGCCTATAAATAACCTGACATTTATTTCAGGAAACTGACCAGAAGTGCTTAAAATTTTATTTTTGCATGAAGTCATTGTGCTAACAAAGTCATTTAGAGTGGTTTAACTAAAATGCTTAATTGTAGAGAAATGTACTGGCTCAGATTGTTTGCAGTGGTGGTGATCATGTCTCCTGAGTTTTGTATATAATGTTGATAATGGTAAAAAAAAAAAAAAAAATCATAAATCTGAAAATTGAGAACCAAAAAAGTTTATTTTGGAGACTAGTTTGCCTTTGCCTGCTCCTCTCCTCTGCGGGGCTTTGCTGAAAACGGTTTAGGCCATAATAAAGGCTAACATCACCTAATTCTGTATGGGGCTCTACAATGGAGCATCACACATCGAATCACTCTGAATACCTTTATTTACATGTTAATGATTTAATTGCTCGGAATATGTGAAAAACGTATTGTTTAAATCCTTTTATGCTGGGAACAATGCAAAGACTACAACTCCCATGATCCCATGCAGTACCGTGGTCAGAATTGGCGGGTCGAACAGCCTCCCTGCACCTTTTGTCTGAAAGACTAACGTTACGGGCTCTGATCTTCAAAACATTAAGCAAAACCCAGTTTTTCAGACTTCTTGCTGTACTTTTGAACGCACTGTTAGACTTGAACACTCGCTGGGGTGTTTCTGCATCGCTGTTTTCCTAATTTAAAGGTAAGTCCGGTCTTGTTGTGCTGAAGACTGAGTAGTGTTTTGGACAGGAAAGTGTTCACCTTTCAAATGAATGGCAGCGGCCTGTGTACAGTGGATTTTTCTCAAACGGTAAATAGGCGACCACTGAGTGATGCAAAAACAAACAGACATCAGTATTTGTGGTCAGTGTCCGTGGTTCATGTCAGTTCTCTTTAGCAGTTCTGATCCAGGTCAACATGGAGAAGCAGGCGTGTATCCCTACCCAGATACAGACTGCATGTAGCCTGCTAGCACCAAGCACTAGTTCATTGTACGCTACGTGGACAAAAGTATTGGGACGCATATGTTTTCCATGGTTTGGTCTAGGTCTCTTACTTCCAGTGAAGGGCAATCTTAATGCTTCAGTATACCAAGACAACGCCATGCTTCCAACTTTGTGGACACAGTTTTAGGAAAAGGCCATTTTCAATTCCAGTATGACCGTACCCCATAAAGACATGGTTGGATGAGTTTGGTTTGGAAGAACGTGACTGGCCCGCACAGAGCCCTGACCTCAACCCCATCCAAAACATTTGGGATGAAGTGCTCTACAGAATGAATGGGCACAAATTCCCGCAGAAACACTCCAACATCTTTAAAAAAAAGCCTTCCAAGAAGAGTGGAAGCTGTTAAAGTCCCTGTCGGTGTAATGATCAGGCGTCCCAATACTTTAGTCCATGCAGTATATGTTTGTGACATTTAATTCCTCATGATACTGTTGAAAGTAAAGTCATTATGGTACTCATTTGTGGTCTATCTTTAGTTAGCTGTTCTGTCAGGGTTAGAAGAGCTGTAGTGAGTTGGGTCAGCCCATTCCGTTATGAAGAGGGAGAGAGAATAAACCTCCTCCTGGCCAGCTTGTGTTTGGTAACGGAGCAGTCAGCTGTTATTTTTCTGCAGACATTCGCTCTCTGTTTTGTTGTACACAGTGTAAATTAATACTAAATCGAAATGATTCTCCCAGTCTCTCTTCTGTTGATTCGAAAGCGTCTTTCTCTTGATCGTTCGAATATTCTAGCTGTGTGGGTGTGCGAGCGCATACCGGAAGCCACGTTCCTTGCGATTCTAAAATTTAAAAATGAAATTTTATTTAAAAATTGGAATATAAAATGTCAACACATTATATTATTTACATTATAGTTTTCAGTTCTTAGAATAACCTTTTCATTTTAATTGGAAGGAATAATTTTTGCCTGTATGAAGAAAAAAATACCAGTAAAACGAAGATGCTGACATGCTTATATTTACTGTTTAAGCTTTTGTTACTGTTTGTGTTAAAGCATTTTTAATGTAATTTCAAAATCTAGAACACATTTGCATAGGTACATTTACACATCAAATTTATTAGTATTTAAACGTTTTATTATTAATTGAATTTTTTTTGTCCTAAGAAGCTGGACTAAAAGCTAAGATTGCTTACCATAGGAGTGTGTGGGCTGTATATCAGCGCCTCACTGCTGCCATTGTGGATGTTTTTCAAAAGAAACGGCAGTTTTAATTTGTTAATTTCTTGTAAACATATATGCACAATATATTTTCTGGTATTTGTAGTCTCTTTCCTGCTCCTATCAGTGTGATTGCATGCCTTATAGGAGTATCGAGATCTATATTGTAGATCATAATTAGATTCTTTATCTCACCCAGCCCCAGGAGAGTACCCAGCACATCTTTACTGTTCACTAGTGGATACTGTACTGTATACTACTATGATGAGTAGCCTGCAGTATACAGTTCAGTATGCTGTATAGAGCAGCGTTTCTCAAACTTATTTGTCCTGGGAACCAGTCATGTCAGGCTTTGGGGCTGCACTCTAATGTGATTGGTGTGCCTGCTTTCTCACCACTAACTGGTCGAAACGAGGAAGGCACACTGACAGAGCCACTCGGTGAGCCTGTTTCTGTACTTCATGGCTGTCAAGTGAGGAAAAAGCGGTCTTGCACAGATACATGGAATGGAAAGGCAATATTGTTTTAACTGCCACCTCACTCAGCTGGGGATGTTCCTCACAGCATGACAGCCAAAACTCGGACAGAGACAGTCGGCCGAATCTCGACTGTAACCCAGCATCGCACAAGAGCTCCAAAAGTTTATCCTGGACCACAGGTGGCAGATTACTCATCTCTGGATTGGCAAATGGGTCTCATACCCATAGACAGATGTATGTCTATGGCAGTAAAGCTGAACATTCTAGAATTATGAAACAAGGGTTGGGCCATGAAGTCGAGGGGGTGGGGAGGGGCACGCAGTGACAGAAGCCCTGACGTCAGGCCTGATCTGACTGAATTTTTAATGGTGCAGAAGCGAGGCTCCATGTTGAGAAACGCTGGTATAGAGTACACAGTAGCCATTTCAAAGAGTCCATAACCACTGTTCTTTTCCCACACAGGGAATATGAGGCTTGCCTGTAAATGTTTGAGTACATGTTCCATGTGAATACAAATCAATGATTAGACTTACATGGCACACTATCACTCAACATTTACTGCCCATTTTATCTGTGTGATAACGTGTGAAACTAACACAAGAACATTAAAATTCAACAGATACAGTTGTAGCATTTAGTATCGGGTCAGTATAGCACCATTCATCCTTTAACTATAAATAATTCTTTTAACATTAACTAGTTAATATTTAAGATGTATGGTGAACAGGAAATGTTTGATTAAAGGGGATGCTTAAAACACAGTGAGCACTTAAATGTTCTTTTTTTTTCTTTTTACTGATAATTGTATCTTATTTAAAAAAAAAAAAAAAATTTACATTTGAACAGGTAATTTTATAATTACTCCGATATGGCCCTAATTGTATTAAATTTTTAACTGTAATCGTTTTTTTTAAAGGTAAATAAAGTGACAACTTTAGAAATATATATATATATATACAGCTGTTGTTACTGCATGTTTAGATTAACTGAGGTTTTCATATAATCCAACAAAAGCCAACCTTTAACCATCAAAGACACTGAATCGCTAATATTTCAGCTATTTTACTTAAAGAATGGTGATTACATCTGCACTTTAATATACTGATACTAAAATATTGCAGTATTTCTCAGGATAACTGCAATCCACATATTTTGTCCATACCATGCAGCCCTGATATATATTAATTAAAATATTGAAAAAAATAAGTGTTGAGAGACCAATGGTCGGAATTAACTGTCGAAGTTTGCAGTTATGGTGGAAGTAGTTTGTGTTTGCAAATACAAAAAAGGTATGCGTCACTGTGTGGTTGCTACTGTTAATTGTAAAAGAGGATCATGGATCATTATTCTACAGTATAGATCTGGGCAATATATCAAATATACTCTATGTATTGCAGCTTGTTCTACATGAGAAATAGTAAATGACTTTACCTCAAAACGGTCATGTAGTTTTCTATAGCTGCAAGCATGACTCTCCGCTCACATTACATACATCACACACATTCTCCTGTATATCCCGACTATGCTCCTGGGTGAGTGTGTGTGATGTATATTGGTGAGATGCGTGTTTTTATTTCTAGTGGAAAGAGTGTATGCACGTTTAAAATAGTCTTAATAGAACCACCAATCAATATAAACAAGGATAACTTAATGTAGATATATTACAAGGACTACTACAATCGCTAATATTTCAGCTATTTTACTTAAAGAATGGTGATTACATCTGCACTTTAATATACTGATACTAAAATATTGCAGTATTTCTCAGGATAACTGCAATCCACATATTTTGTCCATACCATGCAGCCCTGATATATATTAATTAAAATATTGAAAAAAATAAGTGTTGAGAGACCAATGGTCGGAATTAACTGTCGAAGTTTGCAGTTATGGTGGAAGTAGTTTGTGTTTGCAAATACAAAAAAGGTGAATAAAATCTTAAGAAAACACTTGCACTGGAACGGTGTCCATCATTTCAAAATAAAAGTCATCATTTTTGCTTTTATTTGTTGTGGCGCCATTGAGAAATTTTACCAGCGGAAACATGGAAAAGTGAAATGGGTTGCAATGCGTCACTGTGTGGTTGCTACTGTTAATTGTAATGACCGTTTTGAGGTAAAGTCATTTACTACTTCTCATGTAGAACAAGCTGCAATACATAGAGTATATTTGATATATTGCCCAGATCTATACTGTAGAATAATGATCCATGACCACTAGGCAGATGTATTCTTCTGACTGGGTAGTATTATGGTGTACAGCATATCATGATTAGAGCTCTAGGTGCATACAATATTTGGTCATAGTGGTACATCATCTGTACCTTTGAAGCAGCAAAAATGAGCTTAGAGAAGTCTGAGAGCAGTGTAATTAGAAGAGAGGAAGGCTTGTAGTTTCCAGTCAGATGTACTGTACTGGGAATACTATTACATATTCAGAGCAATACTGTGGTTATGATAATTACTTACTATTTAAAGTGACTGCATTTCTGTAAATAGAGCACCACCTACTCAAGAGGCTCATGATTTGTCAGGTGGTGTGTACACCAGAACACTCATCCTGTCACTGCACTCAAAGCACACCCTAAAATTTCAAGTCATCTGTAAGTGCATCATTTAATGAGTAGGTTGTAAAGAAAAATGAAAGATTGAGAAGCAGCAAGCATACCACTGGACATATTGCATCCTTTTACTAGGGGTGTAACGGTACACAGATGTCACGGTTCGGTACGTACCTCGGTTTTGGGGTCACGGTTCGGTACGGTTCG
>JBBIGA010000027.1:8979994-8994949 GCA_037576975.1 Alestes dentex | reverse complement strand
GGGTGACCACGCACCATCCTTACGGTTCGGCTGGCCTTTAACCCCCCCCCCCACACACACACCCACCAATCACCACGCAGACTATAATTGGGTAATTTATGACAAACACAAGACAGATGGACCTGTTGTTTGGTACCTAGCAACCCCGCACCTCAATTACTCTCACTCACTGCACCAGGCTTGCTAGGCACTGCCCGACCATACATACCACACTTCCCATCACTCCTCTCTGTGCCCAGATCAGCTTCTCACCTAAAATTCAGGTGACGAGCTCCTCTGAAAGCCTGGCGTGACACTTGGTAACACACTAATCTGAAGTTTGCCAGTGAACATCTAAATGATTCAGAGAAGGCTTGGGAGAAGGTGCTGTGGTCAGATGAGACCAAAATCGAGCACTTTGGCATCAACTCGAACCGCCATATTAGGAGGATGAGAAATGCTGAGTATGACCTAAAGAACCCCATCCCCACAGTCAAGCATGGAGGTGGAAACATTATGCTTGTGGATGTTTTTCTTCTAAGGGTACAGGATGACTTCACTGCATTGAGGGGCCAATTGATGGGGCCATGTACCATAATATCTTGGATGAGAACCTCCTTCCCTCAACCACAACACTGAAGGTGGGTTGTGGATGGGTCTTCCAGCATGACAATGCCCCAAAACATAATGTCAAGGTAGCAAAGGAGTGGCTAAAGAAGAAGCACATTAAGGTCATGGAGTGGCCTAGCAAGTCTTCAAATCTCAGTCCTATAGAAAATCTGTGGAAGACCTGAAGCTTTGAGTTGCCAAGCAGCAGCCAAGAAACCTAAAGGATTTAGAGAGTTTCTGTAAAGAGGAGGAGTGGGCCAGAATCCCTCCTGAAATGTGTGCAAACCTGGTGAACGACTACAAGAAACTGCTGTGCTTGCCAACAAGGGTTTCTCCACCCAGTACTAAATCAGGTTTTGCTTGGGTATGAAATACTTATTTCACTCAGTGAAATGCAAATCAATTTATAACTTTTATGTAACGTGTTTTTTCTTGATTTTTGGTCTCTCTACATAAAAAATGAAACTACCTCATAAATTAGAGACTGTTAAATTTTTGTAAGTCAGCAAACTTACAAATTCAGCAGGGGATCAAATAATTATTTGATTTAATGGTTGCAGTAGCTTTTTTTTTTTTTTAATTAGTTGTGATGTACTTGTGTGCGTGTGCACAAATTATGGCAATATGAGAGTGTAGGAAACCACAAAAACTAGTTTACAAAACTTGTGGCTTTATGATTTAGATATGTAGGATGCACAGAGCTAAGACTTGGATTTCTGTTAATTAACTTTAATACATGTGAATGCGAATAAAGTGTTTCGACAGTTTGTTCCTTTGGCACAGCAAACTATTAGCTGGATAAGGAAGTGTGTTAGATGAAGTTTTTATGAAGGTTTTGTTAGGGTCTGTGTGCATGACATGAAATTAAGCATACATGAATCTGTCATATATAAATGCACGGCAGAAAATGGAACATTTAAATAAATTCAGTGAAATCCACCAGAGATCATCACTGTGTGTGATTGCTCTGTGCTTTTCACATTTTAAACTACCACATTTTCAGCACTTTATACTCAAAAATATCTTCTTGACCCTCTCTTTTCTGTTTTTGCCCTAGCACCCCCCCCAACAGAAGTCAAACTGGCGGCCACTGGAGGGAAGAAACAAAACAAGAAGAAGGTGGAGGAAGTGGTAGAGGAGGAGGAGGAGGAATATGTGGTGGAGAAAGTTTTGGACCGGCGGGTGGTGAAGGGCAGGACTGAGTACTTGCTCAAATGGAAGGGCTTCTCAGAGTGAGTCCAGTAGAAACATGCTGGGTGACAGATCTTCTATGTTAGTTTCCATTTCCATCTGAACAGGAGCTGGACCTTTTCCTTAAATTTAGTGACTCTGTATTTCCTTTGCAGCAGAATAGGTATAGGCAACACAGCCTAATATAAGTTGTGTTTCACGAACCATACATTTGTAAAACAGCAATTTTCAGGAACTAAAAAAACTTTGTGATTGCAGTCCCAGAATCGGTACTTCAGATTCTGAAACTTAAGTAAATTAAGTTTGTTGCTCTGATAATAAAAAATGTATAACCTTCTGGCAATATAATCATTATGCTTCCCAACACTGTAATAAAGCATACTCTAAGGAACTTCGTGTAAAATATGAAATTAGCAAACTTCATCTTAGCAAGAAGTTGAAGCAAAGCCATCTTTTGCTTTTATTATTGTTACATCCTTTACATATAGTTATATTTACAACTTGTTAGAATTTCATGCAGTGTTTTTTTCTTAAACTGTTTTGAGCCATTACACATAAAAAAAAGAAAAATAATTATAATAATAGTAATTCACACATTATACATGCTTGATCTGTACCTGAAGTTTGCATAGCATCTAAACTCCTCTGAGAGGTCAGTTATTTTCTTTGGCCTGCTTTACTGACTGACTCTGACAGACAATTTTATGTTCTGATCAGCGACGACAACACATGGGAGCCCGAAGATAACCTTGACTGTCCTGACCTGATAGCGGAGTTCCTAAATTCACAAAAGAAGGCTGGAGAGGGTGATAAAAAAGACAGCAAGAGGAAAGCAGGCGAGTCGGACAATGAGGCAGGGAGTGATGACAGACCTAAAAAGAGAAAAGATGAGGTAAGACTTTATGGCCTTGTCCAGTGCTTCCCCTTGGAAAAATACAAATATTTAATAAGTGTAATCTATATCAGGTAAATATCTTTACTGGTGAAATAAATCATCCTTATTTTCTGACGTTCTGCTGGATAAGGACCACTCACTGAGATTTTATTTCAACAGTGTAGTCTTTATTTAAGAGAAGTTGCACTTCAATTACAGTTGAAGTGCTTAGTTGACGCTTAACAGATGGAAGCCCAAATTCAAACTGCAGTTCCTGCTCTCAATTTCCTGTAGCAGGAGAAGCCCAGGGGTTTTGCCCGGGGTTTGGACCCCGAACGCATTATTGGAGCCACAGATTCCAGTGGAGAGCTGATGTTCCTTATGAAGTGGTGAGTGAAAGTGTATTCCACTTATATCAACCTCTGTAGTAATTAACAAACTGTGAAGTTCATAAAGGGAGATCAGTGAACAGGCAGGAGCACCAGTAATTCCACTTGTGGAATCAGTAAGTCATGTGTACTCCTGCTCTCTTGGAATAAAAACCTGTAGCCAACCCAGCCCCTGTCTGAGACCATGCTCTCTGCTCCCAAAACACCTGTTCAGTCAAGGATTTGGCTCAGGTAATTTGATGAAAATGAACCACTTGACCAGTTTGCTTTCTGTCTCTGTACCGGTGCCCTACAGGAAAAATTCAGACGAGGCAGACCTTGTGCCAGCAAAAGAAGCCAACGTGAAGTGCCCACAGGTTGTCATTTCTTTTTATGAAGAACGGCTCACATGGCACTCATACCCCACTGAGGAAGAGGAGAAAAAAGATGACAAGAACTAACCAACAGAAGAAGTGATGTTGCAGGTCAGAGGGTTGGGGTTGGGGGAAGGGGGACAGGGGGACAACATGGCATTTATATCAAGATGTGTGGAGATGGGGGAGCAGGAACTTGCTCTTTTCCTTTTAACTCTATTGCCATAAAACTTGGACACTTGATACTGTAAAACCCACAAGCAGAGGTGCAGTCATCAGCAGAATTTGCAGAGTTATGAAGTCCTTGAGGGATTGGGGGTGGAATAGGTGTTTGTATAATAATCAAGGTTTTCTCTTTGTTTTGTTTTGTTTTGGTTAATGGGAAATGTAGTCTGCCAAGCTACCACTAGATTTGTTTTTGTTCTTTCCTTTTCTTTTTTTTTTTTTTTTGCTGTCAGAGTAAGCTGCTTCAAATGTTTTTCTTGTTTAATTTGTTCTGTTTTTTGGGGGGGGTTTTTATCTTTTGCTGACATTATCTGCATTACTGACAAAGCCACTATTCCTTAATGTTCATACATAGTTATCTATATTTTTTCCATGGGAATTTCTAGTTTGTCACATCGTGTTTATTTCAGTCTTTAAATGTTCAACTTGAATTGGTGTTTTGAAGTAAGGGTAGCTCAGAACAAGAAAGATTTTATGGCATGAGGTGTAGAGATGCAGCTGAGTCATCATTCAAAGAGAGTTTAAAGCATTTGAAACAAACACTTACAGCATCAGATATCACAGGTGCAAATACTGGTGTAATCACAGAGGCTATTATCCAACTGAGGAATGTCTACAGTTGTCTCACTTCTGTGTAGGAGGCAAACAGATACACATTTTTGGGTTACTTCAACATGAATTTTTGTCAGCATGAAAATTCCCATGTCCCAGCTGAGAACCTTCTCTTAGGAAGTAGCCTCATACTGACAGAGTAGGGTAGATACCTGTGTAATCAGTTTCTCTGAATATGCTGTTCCAGACTCTCTCTTGTAATTTTAGAGGCTCTTAACATGGCTTTTGTCTTCTTTTAGCTGCATTTCAAAGTTTAAAGACTGCCAGTCATATGAGCATCTAGTGAATATTCGTCCTTACATTTCAAAGTTTTTAGGATTCAGGATTCTGTTCCCATAACTCTGCCTCAGCTTTGGAAACTACTTTTCCCATAATCGTATTGTGTTGCTTTCTTTTTGTGTAGTGGACAACAGAGACTTTTGCACCTGGCCATTGTACTTTTGAATAGGTGAGATGCAGTGGATGGTTTCATATCAGGACACCAGTTCTGTTGGAGAATGCGATTTTCCACCTGGCGAGACAACATGCTCAAGTTGTCTTCAGTGACTGAGCAGAATGTACTGCACAATTTACAGCACTGTTTTCAGAAATGGACTGAGTAACTGAATAATGCTTCAAAACTATTCTGTTAAATGGTGACATGTATCATTGTATAAAGCATCAGATTCTGGAAAACATACCAATGAATCAATTTCATGAAACTTTTGTTTTAAATTTAGAAGAAACAGGATGCCAGCAACATATCCTTCTACTTTTAAACACCAAGTTGGTGAGTTGAGTCACCTGGCCTGTTTGAGACTATATTTATAGAGGTGCGGTGTCTTTTCTGTTTGTCTGCTTTCGAGGAGCTCCAGTTTTGTGTGCTTTCATTCAGTTACATGCAACTGTTATGTCTGTCTCTTACCTCTTTTAGACGCTATCTTTGTGAAGCATGTTGTCACTGTTTTTGATGAAATCTATTTTTTTCCTTTTCCTTTTTTTAAAATAAATTGTGTTTTTATTAAGAATGATGTCTGTTCATTATATTGTGGTAGCAAGATATTTTAGTCCCTATTATGAGAAATAAAGAGAAGTGGTCTGGTTAATTTTTGATAATGGTAGATGCTGTACATGCCAGAGCTTTGAAAAGAAGTACCCAGTGGACCAGTGAGGAAATACTTTCCTAGCTGAGGTATAAAAAAAATCCAACAGTCTGCTTCCTGTGTTGATACCAATACTGTCTAATTTCTTGAAATGATCGGGTTTCATCTATGTTTGAGTTTTCAGATTACTAGCAGTTAGGTTTTTTATATTAAATTCTCCCAGTCATTTGAATTACATACGTTGGCATATTGATTGATTCAAGGCCAGAGTAGACTGGACAAATAAGAACAAATTAAAGATTTGGTTGGTGTGCCATTCATGCTCACTGGTTTAACTACTGGCTCAACAATTGGTTTAGCCTTACAGGACGACTGCAAATATTAGGTCAGTGTACTCTGGCTTTCAGAGTAAAGATATACATTGACACCATTTAGCAGATGCTTTTATCTAAAGCAACCTCCATTCCCTAACTACAGGGGATAGTCTCTCCAGAGTTAAGGGTCTTGCTCAGGAACCCAGTGGTGGTATGCTGAAGGTAGGATTCGAACCCATGACCTATTGGTCTAGAGGCAAGTATCCTACCCACTACAGGAGATGGTAGAGCTAAAGCAGTAGAGCTAAACTTGCAGGAGATGGGACTGGTGGGGCTGTCTGCAATACTGACACAGCCACACCCCTACTATCTGAAGAACTCTGGGAGATGTAGGAATAGTTCAGTATAACTACACTACGTTCTCAACATTTGTAGTGCTGGAAAATTAAGACTTACAGCATGACCTGTGCCCTTGAGGGTGGCCATTTGACTTGTCATTCTGAAAGAGCATATTAGGGCATTGAGCGGTACAATATTAATAACCAATAAACAGATGTAAAACAATAAATATATTTAATTAGACAAAGGAAACAATCCCAGCTTGTCACCAAGAATTCAAATTCAAGAAAGAAAATGTTGCATTATAAAAGTGAACAAATACATTGCATATATGAAAAATCAAAAACTGCTTCTTAAAGACTCAGGGAAAGCAGAAAGTAAATCATCTGTACAGTTCATTTCCCAGTTTCCCTGATAACTATAACTGATAGCCTAACCACTTTTTTTTTTTTAAATCATAAAGGTGCTATAAATGACACATTTAAGTGATCTACTGAGGTTTTTACAGCAAGGACCTGATGTGAATATTTTGTGACTGATACCATAATCAATCTTGCGCTAAATTATGATACTTACATCACTGACTTAATACAGGCAAATATTACGCACTCCAGTAGTGCATTGCTGATTGATGATTCAGTTATCAACTGCTGAATGAATGGTTAAACAAAATCATTTTGGCAAGTGTCATATTTCTTAAATAGCAGAAACTCAGTCTTAAAGGACATAAATGTTTGTCTGAGGGGCTTCCCTAAATTTAATCTAAAGGTTAGGTTGACATTAAACCTACAGTTTAGTTCAGTGTCATATAGTTCCACTCGTATTGCTGAAAAAGAATAAAGAAGGTGTTTATGGTCAGCAGAATCTGCTCCATAAATTGAATGGTTTTCCTAACCTCAGAAGGGTCTGCCTGTCTGCCGAACCTCAATTTTATTGGTCAACACATATATTGACCAATCAACCACCTGAGGGTATTATACAGGTTAAAAGCGTAGTGCATTTTTAAGGTCTTGTACAACAATCAGGTCTCATGGCCTGAGGCACTGTCTTCTGTTAATGTTTTGTTTCATTTGAAGACAGTAGCATACTGATTTTGCAACATCTCTCGATAAAAAAAGCACCTCCTTTCATACCTTAAACCTTTGCTTCCACTCCTATTCCACTTTGGAGACTTTTCTTGTCTTTGGTTTCTGTCTAATGTTAACACTGCAACCAATCCCTTAATAAAGTGTGGCACTTTACTTAGAAGATGTATTTTATCTCTGCAAACAGCCTTCTTCAAAAACTGCACAGCAGTTAATAGTGATGCGAGTCTTACTTATCACACTGTTTCCCATCTTTTGACATAACTCTGTCTTGGGTGTTTTCCCTCCACTGAATTACAGCAAACCTCAGAAGTAAGAAGACTCAGCAACAAAAGGGAAAACATTTTCCCTGTTTTCTTCATTAGCTTTTGGAAAAGACATTGCCTGGCCTGCAGAAATGAAACTAATATTATCCATCCACCTCACTTCTTCTCTTTCTGCCTCCTGCAAGACTTCCGTCTGGACTCTGAACTGTAGCGGGCAGATAATGTTGTGTGATTATCCTTGCCCTGTTGCGAGACAAAGTCATTGGCTGTGCAGAGCATTCCTTGCTCCTCCCTGAGTAGACTGTACACCTCTTGGTAGAGGTCATTGAGGCGCTGCTTCATCTCTCTGACTGAGCGTGAGATTTCAGACTTTTCTCTGAGTAATCTGGTGCGTTGACGGCGCAGACCATCAACACTGTGTTCCAGGCCCAGTAAGACATCGAGCTTCCGCCGGCGACAGTTTTGTGCCGCCATCTTGTTTTTGCCTCTGCGCCGAATGTCTCTGATAAGCGTGAGCTGAGCCTCACTTAGGCGGTGCTTGGAAAGTAGTTTGTTAAACTCCTCCACAGGCAAGTTAATTATACAGTAATTGGAAAATGGAATCTTCATGGCACGTGCTTGATTCTCATCCCTGCTGGAAACCTTGTCCTCAATGTCATGCTCTAGAAGCTCATCTGGATGCTCCTTTGGGGACTTTCTTTGGCTGATGCATTGAGGTTGATTGTAGGTGTGGTCATGGCCAATGTGCTCAAGCCAGGGTAAATTGTGGATACGACTGCCCTGCAAGTAATTAAAATGGCACATCTTATTCTGTTCTTCACAATAACCTCCAACAGCTCCCTCCTCTTCATTATCATCTTCATCTGTGAGTTCCTCTTTCATGTGGGTGTATCCTGTAGCCCCCTCCTCAGGAGTTAACTCTGTGGATGACATGGATGATGAAGAGCAAGAGGAGGACGAAGAAGAACATGAAGATTCAGATCCACTTGGGGAAGCCGGACTTTGGCTGAAATCCAGGGACAGCCCAGAGTCAGAGTCTGTCGGGTCCTGTTCCTCACTTTGTGAAACCTGGGACTGGCTAAATCCTTCCTCCAAAGCTAGATCCAGCAGACTGATCTCTTCAAACATGGCTTCTTCTAGGAGAGGACCAAAAAGGCTTGGCAGGTCTTGCTCCTCCATAGAGGAAGTTGGTGAAATATGATTGTTGTAACCTGAGCTGTCTGGTGCAGCAGAGAGAAGGAAATCTATGATTTCAGTGTCATTCAAATTAAAATCTATGTTGGAGGAGGAGTTTGAAACAGTCTGGCTCTGTTCAGACAGACAACTCTCTTCTTTGCTGGTGCTTCTGTTAGCAGATGAGATCAGACTGTTACTTTGTAAGTCAGTTTGCTGAAGGCTAGTATTTTGGGTGGCATTCTCCACGTATCCAGTTTCCCTTGTGCTTCCACTAGCACTGACATTGAGCGGAGAGTCATCTACGTCCATGTCCTGCAGAAACATGAAGTTAAGCCATGAAAAGGGTTTCAATTCCAAGCATATTAGTTTTTTTGTCCTGGAACGTGACATTCAATGCTGTGTCATACTTCATTAGGTTATGAGTTTAAAGAGGTGTATAGGGGAAGTGAAATGGCTTAATTTAGCAGGACGGTGACAATCCAGGACTGGAGCTGATGGTCTTTGAAAGAGAAGCAATACAGTAACCTGCAGGTTATGTAACTAAATTATACGGTGCTGTTTCCTAACAATTATTGTAAAGAAATGTTCTTTTTTCCATGTTAGAAGCAAAACAACCCACTTAGGAATTCAAAATGTGATGAAAATTAACTAGATTTGGGAAAGGAGGAACACTGCCTTGATTACCTGTGGATCCATGATGGCCAATACATCTTGCCACTGCTGTTCTAGGTCTAGCTCATGTTGCGGGAGCAGTGGTGAAAGAAGAGATCTGTGGTGTTCCAATGGGTCTTCTTCCACTTTCTCCACATCAGTATCTTCCTGCTGAGAAGGTACAGGGGTAAAATAATACAACACACTCAGTATCAGATAACTAAAAATGATTAACCAGATTACAACTTACAATACACAGTCAGAGTAGCTGAACATTTTCCTTTAGCACTACATGGGCAACTTACATGTTGCTGATCTCCTAGGGGCAAGTTAGCCTCCAGTAGTTGCAGACATTCATCAATGGACAATGGGGCATTCTCAACTAGACCTGCAACCTGCAAAGTATGAGGAAAACAGTCACACGTTTGCATCTTTGGAATGTAGAAAGACAGCATTAGGAGTCCTGCTGATGTGTCTAAATGTCAATCAAAGAGAGTTGCAACTTTTAATAGATATTATACTTGCAAAAAAAGGAACAGTGACTTTTTACATTTTCTGCTGTTTAATTATTTGGTAATATGCTATTTATTGATGGCAACAAATATTTGTTTTAAAAACTCAGATATTACACAGATTTAATAAAGCTAAACTGGAGGCCATAAAAGAAGATATGTGAAACAGAACTCCTTTGAACACAGCAAGTGCTGCAGCCCATTAAACGTGCTTGTACTGGAAAACAGGGTGGTTCTTGTCATATGAAACATAAGCCTGCCAAAAGTTTAGCTGACTGTGACTGGGAAGTTTCGCTGTCCTGTCAAGACAGCTCATTTTTCTTTCGAGTGAACCTGTCCACCTAAACTGTACTTCCGCACAGGCACCTTGTCAAGCTTTTACATGAATATCCATCAGGGATATTCATTACCGTCTGTCACAGCACAGTCGCGCAAACTATTTTAATACCTGGACATCTTCCCCAAGTATGCTGCCCATCTGATTATGAAATGGGTTTGCATTCCTCCAGCCATCCACATTGAATTCATTATCATCATCTTCATTAAGCAGGTGTTGGTAATGGTCCTGGGGCAGCAGCTGCTGGTGGACGTTATGGTTGGGTTCTTGTTGCCAGAAGGACAATTCATCTTCTTCCTAGGGGCATAAAATTACATGAGTTGTCAATTGTATCTTAATTTAGCATTTTAATAGCACATTCAAAATTACATCACACACATTCTGACGAGGTACTACAACACACAAGGCAGCAGATAAGTGGTAAAAAAAATCCCTTTGATATTTGACTTTAGGTTACTTGCAGGTCTTTGTTTTCACAGCCTTTAAAAAATGGCAGTATAACTCAAGTACAGATTATGTAATACAGGAGCATAGCGTATGGTCAAAATAGTGTTTTGATATTCTGACACTATTCAGATTAATTCCATTGGCCTTGTATAATCAGTTCCGTTTATTGCTCTTACCTCTCTACAGGATCACTAACACACTTGAAAGACAGACAGCTACTGTCTATATATAAATGTAACCTTCTCTTGTCTGGAAAGGATTTAATGAAAGCAACTGGTTATCTGTCTCGTTTTGCTACTATAATTAGATTCAAAGGGGCATTTCCCAGTGTAATTCAGAACACTCCACTGAGTGTGCAGGTCAGGGGTTAGTGGGTCAGTGGCAGAAAGACAATAGCAATATTGCCACAGCCTAAACCTTGACTGGTCTCAGATTTAACCTTCATAAACTGTATACAAAACTTTTCGTATAAATAAAGACATAGTCTATTGCGTTCTGTGCCTATGTAGCTGTGAACTAAAAATGTTTGTCTCAGTGGGGCACCTGACTGAACAAAAATGATTAAAGGTGATCAGTGGGGGTATTTTGTGTGTTTATGTGTGTGTGCGTGTGTGTGTGTGTGAGTGTGTATATGTGTGTGCCAGTCACTTAATCAGTGGCTGGTAAACAAGCATTGCGAAAGTGAATGTGCACGAGTTGACTCAAGTGATGTCTACTCAGGTTGCAAAACAGCTTTGGCGAGGGTCATGCAAGCCACGCTGCAAACAAGCCTGTGACCTAAACTGTATCCATACGGGTCACAACAAGCCAGCCTGGTAAACCCAGTCAGCCTTTTAAAGCCGGCAGCGAGACAGCATGGGGGGCTTTTGAGGGAGACTGGGGAGAGCAGCATATGTCTCAACTAAGCCTCCCCTTATCTCATGTGTATTTCTCAACAAAATCAGTGTCATATATTGTAACTCAAAAATCTGTAAGATGCTTAAATGCTGTTTTCAAAGTGGCAGAAGTGTTAGGTGTTAGGTACAAGACCATGGGTACATCCACAGTATAAACCTATTTATTCAATAGCAAATATGTATTTAGAAGAGATATCCATACTGATCTCTCTCTCTCTCTCCTTTTGGCCACAAAGGCCACAACAAATGTGTTCTTCAGCAGCATTATAGTCTGCAGGATACAGGCTGGGCAGCATACATTAAATTCAAAGTAAAAGAAAAAATAGTATACTACTAGCCAACTATCCCTCTGTCCAGAAATAGGTGTTGGAGGTCATGCAGAGGCAAGGCTGTCTGGCCACTGAAACTGTGTGGACTTGGCAGTCCTATGATAATTGCTTCTAAGAAGGGAAGAGCTTCTTAGAAGCCAGTAGAAAGGCAGTATCCTGGCTTTCCTTAAGTTAAATATGTATTGTAGTTTAGTGATAAAGAGGACCCATGACACTAGCCAGCCTACGTGGTCTATCTTTGTTCACCATGCTGGACAGACAGAGCCACTAAACTACTATTATGTGTGACATGACATGCGGCATGACATTTTTCACATCAGGGGTGTCTGTTAGAATCTAAAACAAGTCACTAAACATTGGTGTTTTATTGTCAAAATTTCATCAGTTCTGATGTTGGTCAGTTGAAAAACAGATCTGGCCCAAATCATTGCCACTGGAAGGAAAAGATGGCACTGATATATGAGGTGAAATTTCCCCAGCTCTCCAAGGTGCAAGGTGAAAGAGACACCTAAAATCCCCAGCAGTGTGTTATTTTGGCTTAAAGCCCACTGCATTCTCCAACTCAAACAGCAACCTGATTCTCTTCAATCTGGATAGAGAACTGCTGTCTGTCTTCCTGACAATTTGGTGACATGCCTCCTAAACACTGAGAGAAAATAATAACGTTCAAAGACTCTTCTCCCACACTCGTATTAAGCTAAGGCCTGAGGCTACATTTATGCAATGTGTGTAAATATTATACTGTGAGGCTGCAAAGGCATTTTTCAGTTTTAAAGGAAACATTACAGTAAATATATGTCATGCTGAAACGGATCTAAGGTGGTTCTAATTAGGTTCTTTACTGCATGCAGTTTTATGCAGTTTCAGCATATTGTATGTCCACGGATCTATGTGTGGTGGTGTTGTCTATTTGTATGACAGACAGGGTTCAGGAGTGTGTACACAAGACCAGAGCAACATTCCTGAAATCATATGGCGGTCCCTGTGCCTGACATGCCTCTCACAGCTGACGGAACATAACACACGAGTCTTGGCTGTTGGGTAACAAGGAGAAATTCAATCAAGACCAAAGAGGCCATGCCAGAGCCCTATCCAGTGCTTACTGCCCAAAGTTCAGCCCCACCATAACAAATACCACCTGCACAATTTCAAGTATTCTACTTTAATATATGATCACAAACACTAGAACAAGCTGATTGCAGGCAAACAAGTTATCTCTAGTTTGTTCAGGCTGTAATGACTCATTTTACTTCACTCATGTTGCGTGGGGGTACATGTCATTATACACAAATTTAAGAAAACAAAATAGGGTAGTTCTCACAAGCTAACCTTGCTAGCCATGGACAGTGATAGCATACTTCTTGGTCATGTAGAAGCCTTGAAAAACATTTACGCCAAACTGTGTCATACATGTTAAAGCACGCTTTTATAGAAGTGGAAAACAGTTGCTGGTGAGCTTTTAGCTGCTGGAAGCAGAAGCAGGTGAGTAGTGGTTTAATGGTTTTCAGACCATGCATTAATGATTTCTGCAGTAAAAATGCAGACATTGATAAAAATGACTGAAATTCTTTACATTAGTCTTAATTAAACTGTCTGTGCCTACTCATCAGCAAATTATTGTCAAAAATGTTGGTCTTCAATAGTATAAAAGTTTTATACTTACGTGTTATACAGCATTAAAATAATTTAGTATTAGATGCATCACTACATACCTCGATAATAGCTGTGTATAGCAGTCTTAACCCACAGTTACACACTAAATTTCACTGAAAAATGTATACACGACTGCTTGATAAAAAATGTTGGTATTGATATTTTTATGTAAGCATTAATTCATGAAAGTACATCAGGATTGTACAACAAACAACTGAATTGATCCGCCCACCTTTTCCAGCAATATGTAAATTCAACCCACAGTGAGTCACTCACCTCTTTAACATCTTCATTATCCACTTGCCCTCTCGAGAGTCGGGACATGTCCCCCAAGTTCTCATCCCCGGCTGGGCTGTACCCTAACTCTGCCATCCCACCACCTGCCATCCTCATGGACAAGCTTGCTGAGTCCTCCATGTCTGCCAGCCTGTCTGCTGCCTCCAGTCCTCCAGCCTGGCCCTGTATTGTTGTCACACTATTATCAGGTTCCCTGTGGACCAACCAGGTTTCGAGCTGAGCTGCTGGAACCTGCAGGTGGTCCAGGGAACGCACCCAGCGCAGCAACCTGCGGGTTGTGAAGAACCCGTCCAGGTCCATGCTCTTTGGGTGGACAGTGTGTCCATCCAGGGAGTTCCAGAGGTTGTGGAACTGGGTCTGGGTCAGAGCTGAGCTCTGGCCTTGGATGATCTCATAGAGAGGGGGGAGGTAAGGGTCTACATCCACCCGTATCCCCACTAGACTGAGCAGTATGGCCACCTGGATTAGGCCTTCTGTGAAGTACTTCTTCAGGGACTGCATGGCCCTTCCATAAACAGCCAGTATGGAGGGATCTCTGTCAGTGGGTTGGAGACTAAAAATGTCTTGTTTGAAAGTGTAGGCAGATTTAGTAGTAAAGTAAATCTTCTCACTGTTTTTAGTAGTCCAGCCTGGTGTGGATGATGTGTCTTTGAAAGTCCTATAATTGAAGAAAATATTACGTGTTTGTTATTACCAGTGCAATATAAACACTATTTTAAAACACGTTCGAAGCAAACTCTTGTATCTCTACTTTTTGTCATTATTCACTTGTTATTTTGGAGCTTTTTTGGAAAAAAATGGAAAATAACCACTGCTGTTTACACTGTGAAAATGCCCTGACAAATGCACCACAAGAAATGGTTAAAGAAAGAAAGAAAAAAACAATTGCAGAAATTTACATTGAAGCTCTCATTTTCTCCTGTAAAGTTACTTTTTTGGAGGTTTTGGTCTAAAAGAGACCATATACTGCACATTATTGAAACCACTACCAGATGAAGCGAATAACACCAACACACTGGTCTTATCAGCAATTCAACAGTCACATCTTGTTCCTGGTATGCACTATTCAGCACCTACCAAATCAGGTCAGAGAACGAAAATCAGTGAACCTGGAATAGGGTCATGATCGCCCAAGGCTAAATGGTTGATTGACCTACACAATATTAGGCAGGTGGTTTAAAAGTTATGACTGATACATAAACTATATGGACAAAAGTATTGGGACGCCTGACCAACAGGGACTTTAATAATAATAATAATATATTTTATTTATAAGCGCCTTTCAAGACTCTCAAGGTCACTTTACAGAAGTTATAGAAGTTAAAGAATAGATATATTA
>JBBIGA010000027.1:8958841-8968841 GCA_037576975.1 Alestes dentex | reverse complement strand
AATAAGATAAAACTGCAAAATGAGACTTGTTCAGATTTCAATTCCTTCCAAAATGTTACACTCAGCAAATAAATAGAAATTGTACACCAGGAAATTCAGAAAAATGTTTCCAGTAGAGGATGTCATAACTACAATCCAGTAAGAAAACAACTATATAAAGTTGTGCAAAACTTACATGTTATCAGTTACAAAACAAAAGTGTTCAAAAGTGTAACATTCTGACATTCTGATAATTAACAGTTAATTAACAGACTGCCCCTGGCTGAATGATAAAATTGTTAGTTCTCAGTTGTCACAAAGCAGAATCTTTTAAATGATATAAATGTATGTAAGTATATCTAAAAGTTATATAAATATTATTCATATGGAGCTTAATTTTGTTCAGGCTTCCTCACATTAATTTTTTTTTGTTAGTTTTGTGTGAAACATCCTAAACATTTACATGTTTTTAATGTTTTAAACTGTTTTTGTAAAAGAGTGTTGCAAGAACATGAGATCACTGAAATTCTCAGAGATTTTTTTTGTTAGTGGTATGTTCACGGCAGTTTAAATCAAGCAACTTGGAACTTTAATATCAGCTGATTTATTGACTAACCAATACATAGCATTAATAAATAGTACTGTACCAAAGACGGTTGCTAAAACAACTTATCTGGGTTGTGAGTGTGTTTTGATTGTAAACCCACTATACAGTATTCCAGCAAACACAAAATAAAAGTTAATACAATAAAAAGTACCAAGGGTTTTTTTCCCCCCAAAAATACAACTTCTCTCCTCCTCAATGCATCTGCAGCAGTTGCAAGGATTTGATAAGAGCCGTACAGTGTGTTCAGTTCTGCCATAAGCACACACGATTTAATTCAATTAAGTATTGTAGTAATTTTAATATAGTGATTTTAATCATGTATTGTATGCTGAGTGAGATACTTGAGAAGTAACTGAAAATACTGGGCTGCATCTAGGAAAAGTTTGGAAATGGCTAACACATAAAGGTTGAGTAATTATGAGTAATTATAATATGTTTTTCTAAGCAAAGAAAAGTTTACTGATCTGAAAAACAGCTGTTTTGTATTTTTTCTATCCTTAGACTTACAAAGTATTGGAAAAAGGAACAGATGTGGAATAAAGAAGTATATAAAAAGTATATGTCTTTTTCACAGCTCATGTTGATGGCGGTGCTGAACTGCTTATTTGAATCACTCAGTCAGATCTTGAGGTATGTTCACCATAAACAGTTCATGTTAGACTGCAGACTTGCAAAACTAGAATGCATCAGTGCTAAATAAATAGAGTACATACATAGTGTTCAGCTTGGCATCTTTTGTCATATTAATCATTGTTAGTTGAACGATTTTAACTTGACACTACAAGGTCTTTATCACTTTTATCACATTTTAAAGTAATCAAATGTCAAAAGTAGTGTTCATATTTTAAATAATGTATTGAAAGTATTTATAGTAATTGTCATGCTGCCGACCTCAATATTTGATCATCAGTTTGCAAATACAAGGCCTTCTGGACATTAATACTTAATTCAGTACCTTTCTCAAATGTTATGCAGTTTCTCAGTAGCTATGGGACCACTTATTTGTCCACTCATCGTTCTGGACACATCGGAAAATTTTTGTTCGCAGCATCCCAATAATTTGAAATCTGTTAAGCTGTTAAGTACTAACAACATAATAGTATAAAATATATACTGGGTGTCCGAAAGTGGATACTCGCTCGTCCAGCATTTCTTCTATGTTCAAAGGAGTTCCACTTACTAGAGGGGGTAACTGGACAGATGTATGTATCTGAAACAGTTTTTTTTTTTTTTTTTGAATGAAACAGTCCAACATCATGGAATAATAAATATTCTGTTTCAGGAAAAATGTGGAAAGACGATGTCTCCTTGATAACATGGATGGAGTCTTTCTGGTGGTGGATGAAATCATTGATGGGGGGTTAGTGAATGAAGCCATGTAGTATAAATAAGGGACAATGATCACATTACCTTCACAAGTTACCTTTTCTTCCATATATGTGGCTTGTTAATGATGTCCTATCTTGGTTGGCAGTGTGATTCTGGAGAGCGACCCTCAGCAGGTAGTAGAGAAGGTAAACTACAAGGTAAGAGCACAAACACAGCGAAGAAATCTTTAGTCAACAAAGCTGCTGCAGGTTGTGTGTGTGTGTCCATGATAGACATGGGCAGGTCCAGCTCAGTTCAGACTCGCTTGTAGTTCTGCGTTTGTTTAGAGAATCTAGTTCAAATCTGGATGGCGGATGAAGGTAGAGTAGCTGGCCTAGAGGTTAATGGGTTTTGTAATTTGGCTTCTAAGAGCTCTTAGTGTTGAAGGGAACATTACCCATAGAGGAAGAAGGATTTCAGCATGATTGTGCTGTATGTATTAAGAAATAATGCAAATATTTCGAGTTATCTTTGCATTTCAGACACACATTCAGTCTCATGGGCTAAATATTCACTCCTCTACCTTGTCAGTTTGTGTCGGAGCAGGCCTTTGGCTTTGTCCTGTTTGATTACATCACTGGTAGCGTGGAGGGCCAGGGCCAGAAGAGCCAGCTTTTATAACTCACAGAGACCCTCCTCTTCTCCTCCTCCTCCTCACACTGAAAGAAAGAGGGATGAGAGAAAAAGAGGGAAGGGGAGGGAGAGAGGATATGGTCAGGTAACTGCATGGTGTGGACAAGTGTGCTCGCTCTCTGAAGCAGAAACACTTCACCAAAAGTCACTGAAGCAAACATAGTGTAGACAGTCTTTCTGGAGGCCTTGGAAACGTACACTGATTTTTGCTTTTGAGCATTTAAACACAAAGCCATGTTCAAATACAGTTTTTTCACTGGACACACAAAAACCCTTCACAGTCATGAAGTAATACTTTTGCTTCCTATACTGTTCACATGTAGATATTAGATATTTAATTACATGCAGTAAATCACATTTCAAATCTGCACTTACTTATTAAGATAAGGAAAACATGTCAGAAATGTAAAACCTTTCAGAGGTTTTCATCAACTTCAAATCATAACAAAATGCCTGCTTCTCTACCTATGAACACAAATGTGATAATTATTGAAATTTTAGGATCTGCACTTTGGACAAAATGTCTCTGCTTGTTTCAGCTGACTTTGAGTGAGACATTTTAGTGACTTTTGACGATTTGGCATGCTCTGCCACACTGCCACGCAGAGATAATTGTAGCTTTTCGTGATTGTAACATTTTTGTAATGTTTAGGCCTTTATAAAGATCAACCTGGTAAATCTCAAACTGAGACTAGCTGTCCTGTGAAGTTACCAGAGTTTGTTATGGATGAGATTCTGTAAGTGTGATTTGTATTTGTAGGCTTTATCTTCTATAGCAAAAATGCCCATGTCTGCCTCACTCTATTAACTGTATTAGTGTTTGGTGTGCTTTGCTGCTTGTTCAGCTTCTTTTAGTTGTACTTGTGTTTGTCCATCTATTTGTTACACTGTGAAAGATCCTCTTTGTAAAGTTTGTCATCTGTTTCAGGCTGATGACAACCCTCTATCAGAACAGAGTGTGGCTCAGGTAATACAAATGCACATATACACACACAAGTCCTCCCTCTATCCTTCATACACCAAATATTTAATAACTAGAATGTATCTAATCATAAAAACAAAAAATAGAAATAAAAATAAAATTCTAAGTCTAAATAAATCAAATTCAATATCTAGAAAAAAAATGTCAATATGAAATCCACAATGATGTATACACAAATGCTGGGTATAAATACTATAGATAAGTAACATACAGTCGTCTACAATGCTGGTAGACTACTGAAAGCCTGGTGAATTACTCAAGGCCTGGTAGAACTAAACTACTCAGAAAGTAGCACACTATTTAAAGCCTAACACTCTAACACACTAACATTTTCAGCATTGTATGCTGTGCTTCTTCTGTCTGATCTGAGCTTCATATACTAATCCTGCTCTCTAACCCTCATCCCACATAGCATATCACTGAGAAACTGGCTCTCACCACTAATGTAAGTGTACACACGCACACACACGCACACACGCACACACACGCATACACGCATGCAGCACGGCTTCTAGATCAGGCTATACTGTAAACCTGTTCAGTAGGTTTTTTTTAATCAAAGTCACATTCAGCAATAACTTGTATGACTGATTTTTGCGTACATATATTTGTCATGATAATCTATGTAATGAGAATCAGCATGAATAACGAACAACACACACACACACACACACACACACACACACACACAAAGACAGAGTTTATTCTGTTTGATATAGATAACTATGCAATGTGCTTCCAAATTTAAGTTAAGTACAACCTGGATCACATTATAGTGGCTTATTCATTTTAGTAACAGTATACAGTAACTTTACATTTTCTTGCAAAGTAAATCACTGACTGCGCAGTTAGCATGATTGCAACAGTAATTTTCTGTAAGAGTGATTACTTTACCAGGTATAACAGGAGTAATCCCTTTAATAGAACTGTAATTGAGCTGACGTCACTCGGTTGAAGGCACTGAAAGGATCAGCTTCTACTGAATAGTGGTCTCCAGGCGCCCCCTGGTGGTAGAACCACATTGATTGTTTTCTAAGTGGTTGTTGCACATTCCCATCGTCTTTACAGTTGATTCTTGTATGTGTTACAAATTCTTATAGTGTTTTCAGTTTTCATTCACAGTCAGTTAATGTTATGGGCTGCTGCCGAGTGCCAGGTCCTCAATGACTATATCTACATTAGTATTGTGACCATAAATTTATCTGTTTTTTTTAAGTCTAAAAGATATTACCTACAGTAATAATCATCAACTAATTGCAAGCCCATTTAGTGTACTGTTATGTTAATGGTTTGAATTGTTTTCATTGATTTTCAGGTGTTACAGTCTGCAAAAGAACAGATCAAGTGGTCGATATTGAAATAATCTCTGCTGCCATGAGACCGGACCTCTAAAGGGAATTGGGAAGCAATGCTATGCAGCTTTTGTTTATATGAAACCCACTAGATTAGTAGCAGCAGCTGTAGGTTTTACTAAATTTTGTTACTAAGCCATTCAGACTTGAATTGAACAGATGAAGCTATTATGAAAGAAAAAATGGAAGGTCTAGTAACCACATTTCAAACTTTTAAATTTAAGACTTTTTTTTTTTTTATCAGTAGAATCTGATCTGGTTTGCACTGAATATTTCAAATATCCTTACACAAATCTTTCCCATCTGCCGTAGAGGTTAACTGAGCTGCAAAACAAATAGTACTTGAGTCTGTATGGTCTTTGTGTCAAATTCTGTCTGTGTATTTATTCTTTTAAGTGTTAACTAGGGCCACTTATTGTAAGTCAACTCATATTGCCTTTAGCGATACAGCTCTTTTAATGCACTACAAAAAGTCACATCTGTTTGTATTGAATTTAACCTATTTAAAATGTGGATAAGATTCAAATGAACAACTGGCAAAAGTTACTGTATGTTGCATAGGCCTATTATCAGGCTAAGGCTAAGTTACTGATGCTGCAGCTTCAAGAAAACAAAGTCATGCTCAGAAACCAAAGAGTATATGGAAGAGTAAACCTGGTAGTCTGAGGGACCTAAGGGGTCCAGTCTGATGTTTTCCTTATAAATCAATTTAATATATTAATGTCTAAAAATTACATTTAGATTGGTAAATGAATGAGGAGTTTCTGACTGGTCTGCCAGTATGATGATGATGATTATTGTTGTTATTATTATTGTTATTATTATTATTATTAGTAGTAGTAGTAGTAGTGTCATACATGTATGGTTAAACATTGAATTTTCTGTTGTTTTGTTAAGGTAGATAGAAAACAGCTTTTAGTCACATCAAACATTTTTTTAAATTTGTGTTTGGGCAAGAACAGAAAACATGGACCAAAGAAAATACAGTTTTTGGATATATATTGTAAATTTACTTAAATATGTTAGACAGAATATAAGAGCATTATATTTATTGTCCATGACTGCCACGTTTTTTATTGTGTAGTTGGAATGAAAATGCCAGTTTTTTGACCCACAGCCAGTTAAAACAGTTGCATTTTATTACCAAAAAAGCGGTTGATGTAGTCATTTTGCTTTACTGTTACTTCCTATTAATAGTGTGTGTGAATAGTCCTTTCTTTGGGAGATGGTATGAATTTGTTCTTGTATGTAACAGAAATAATGTCACTGTTATTAAATATTATTTTGGTTACGACGGCCATTCTGCAGTGTTTTTTCTGTCTTCTGACACCTGAAATCCTATTGGTCGCTGGACATTTGGAGCCGACCAATCATTGTGAGCCATTCAACATATTCTGTACGTCGGTGAATCGTATGCATTTTAATATATTCATGGGGCGTGGCCTGTCCTGCTATTGGACGCCAGACGTCCCTGTGAATGACGGAAGTTGTCTCCGCCCATTTTTTTTGATCCAATGGGAGCTTTGACCGAATTTGACTGGGTTTTACTTCATGTGGGAGGAACTTCATTCAGAACTGAGATCTAATACTTTTAATCACACTAAACGTATTAAAATCGTCCAGACTTCGTTAGTTGGTTATTAATGGACAGAAATAAAAATATGATGCTACAGAAGTGCTAAAGAGATTGTAATTTTTGCACGTTTAGAGGTGTAGATATATTTACATTCCAGTCACTATATCTGTACAATTCTGATTATTTTATTCCAGATATTATACGGTCTTTAATATATTTATTTTGTGGTAAATTTAATTAATTATTATTCAGTGGTTAATTGCTATATTTACTGCTTAAAAACTACGAAAGAGAAAATAATTGTTTTTAAAAGTTTAAATCACACCAAGGTAGTAGTAACGTAGGGAGCCTACCTGAAAAAACAGTATTTTATAATTAAATGCAAGGATATTTGTTCTTTATTACACAGTTTTTATCATTGTAATTGGCCTATCATTCCTGAATGCCCATCATCAGGCAAACGTTAGTACTGGTCTCAGTGTAAAGCCTGCTGCATAAGAGTATTAGTAACACTTTATTACAAGTCACGGTCCATCCAGCCTTTCTTATGAGTATCATTATTGCTATTATAGAAGGTTTATCGACGTACAGCATATATTGGAATTTTAACAGAGCAAACGAGCACAGTCATATAAGTACACTTTAAAAATGGTGTTTTAACTTAAATAAGCTACTTTCTGGGCGACCTTCATATTTTGAGTTGAATTAACTTCTATTAACGTCTATAAACTTGACATTCATTTTATTTAAGCTTATTATTTAAAATGATATAAAGCAAAATATTAGGGCAACCCAGGCACTAACTTTTCAGTTAATACAGTTCACCAGTCACAATAATCTTACACAAAATCAACAATCAGAACAACAATCAGAACAACAAAGTAGTAGTAGTAGTAGTAGTAGTAGTAATAATAATAATAATAATAATAATAATAATAATAATAATAATAATAACAATAATAATAATAACAATAACAATAATTAATAATAATGCTAATAATAATAATAAACTCTTTTTAGATGCCTCTTCATTTGTCAGAAAGTCTAAATTTATATTATATGTGCAGCAGATTGCAATATCACTTATGTGACATTATAAATTAGAATAAGGTGCCACTGTCATTAAGAATAACAAGAGTTTACATACAGCAACAACAGTGACGTTTGCTGCTTGTGTTTTCTTGCTTAGTTTTGATTTGAGATTTGACATGATCTGTTGGACTGATTTTATATTGCACTGCGTTATTCTTTTTTTTTTTTTTTTTTTTTTTTTTTACTTTTGCTGAACATAAAAGAAAGAAGTGATTTAAGTAAAACATAAAGACAAAGTAATTATTTCGAGTATAAAACATAGTGGACATGTTTTACCAAGCCCCCGGTTTAGAGAGGGGTTGTAACGCCAGTGGGCTCTGCAGCGCGACCTGGTGGCCAAATGCAGAATTACAAAGTCCTCTCTGAGAAAGCCCACAGACTTTTATCTGGAGGGTTCTTTGAAGTGATGCATTTGGAGAGCCACTAAAGAACCTTTCAACTGACTGTTATTTAGAGACCATACACGAGCGTGAAGAACTTTCCAACTTAAATAGTTTTTTAAAGAAAGTAATGATTTTTATTTACCAATTAAGGGGTATTTATTTATTTATCAGACCCCTACATTCATGCAGAACAGCATGAAGTAACATTTATAGAGACATTTTAAAGGCCAGTAAAGCCCTATTTTTCCACTTTTTTTCATTTTTGATAGCCTGTCCTCACTGACTGATCTATAGAGGCCATACAGGAATCTATTTCCTTTCGTGCGATACATGCATTTCTGCTAGATGGGTCAGACGGTGCAGGCATGTGACACATGTGTCCCCATATCCTCAGGAAGTTCACTACGACCATTAAAGAAGAGCCGAGGGTGTTAAAAGACATCAGAGCCATTTCCAGCTGTTACAGGCTCTTCAAAGGGAGCCCAGCTGAGTGAGGCCACCAGCTGCAGAACACAGACAGAATATGAGCCATCAAGAGTGGAAGTGAGTCCCACGCATGACTTCAAGTCAAGTCAAGTCAAATGGGTTCATGTTCATTTTCAGCCTTATACACATAGTACACCGTTCATCTAGGACCATGGAGCATACAGAGTGCAAACAGAGCAAGAGAGAGAGACACACAAGACAATATTTAGTTGACGTTAGAATGACTACAGTTTTTTGACAGCTACTGTATTCCAGCAGTAGGTGTGCAAAAATGCGGAATGGAGATAGACAGCGAAAACTGTGCAAATACAGCAGCAGCAGGACAGAGAATATGCATTATATAATAAATAGAGGGTGTTTACAGTAGCAGTTGGGCTGTCGAGCTGCCTAGGGCGACCAGAGCAGCAGAATCCCTCTCCATCTGCAAAAAACTTCTGAAGACTCATCTGCTCAGAGAGCATCTGCTCTCCTGATGCATAATCTAGCTTCTTGCGCTACTCCATGAATCTATCTTCTTGCACTTCAACTAAAAAAGATTTTAGGACTTAGAACTCTTTTCGGGTCCTCACACTGTCCTGTAACTTAAGTGTGTACTCGTATTGTAAGTCGCTTTTGAATAAAAGGGTCTGCCAAATGAATGTAATGTAGTTGTTTGTTTAAGGTATTACAGTTCCGTGTGTGTATGCATTGCCTTGTAAGTTAATTTCAGGGATGTGAGGTCATAACGTTCTCCATACGTTTTGTGTTTAGCTTTACAGCGCCCAGATTTTGTCTGTTTTGCTCACTATTCACGCACATGAAACATGTCTACCATGAGCAATGTTGTGCAATGTTCTTATCAGGTGCTAAAACAGTAGCATCGCAATATCTCATGTGCAGTTGTCTTACCATGTGCCGTATCATGTGAAGTTTTTCTAAATGGGTGCTTAATCACTTCATCATGTGCAATATCTCATGTGCAATAGTCTTACATGTGCAATATTACCAGTTGTGTCAATATTACTTATATACTACTACTACTGATCTCTACTGAGTGCAATAACATACGCCTAACCACCATCCGGGTTATTTCACTTTAACTGTGTTACTTAATATTTAAACCTTGCCTTTGTGTGTATATCATAGTGCATTTAATACTGAGGTTTCGCACAGATTTTTATTTAGATTTATTTAAAATGTGTATTTTATATTGTTATTGTTTCTGTGTAATCAAGTTTTCTGATTCTGATTCTGGTTCTTGCTTGTGGGTGTAACATCAGTTCAGCACTTTATTACCTGGCAGTCTGAAGTTCAGCACCTTGGACAGCGCTCCGCACTGACAGCTGTCAATCAAGCGCAACTTCAGCACCTCAGACAGTGCCACGCCCACAGCGCCCCGCCCACAGGTACTGGGGACACTTTAACCATTCTCAAATGTATTAGCTATATTAGATCCATTCCAGCTTTAAGCTGTTAAAGAATAATAGTAATAATAATAATAATAATAATAATAATAATAATAATAATAATAAGAAGAAGAAGAAGAAGAAGAAGAAGAAGAAG
>JBBIGA010000027.1:8941409-8953260 GCA_037576975.1 Alestes dentex | reverse complement strand
TGTGTGTGTGTGTGTACACAGAAAGAGGGAGAGAGAGAATATCAAATGATACAGCCCTGACGTGGGTGGAAATCACATTAAATTAAGTTTTTTGGACCTGAACTGGATGTTTCATTAAAAGACTCCATCCGTAAAGTCAGACGCACCATCTTCTCTCTCTCTCTCTCTCTCTCTCTCTCTCTCTCTGTCTCTCTCTCTCTCCTGCTTCTCGTCAAGCCCGGTGCCAGGGCCGCTCTCTCACCCTCGCGTGCCACGCGGCCCCTCTTTCAAATAAACACGCGGGCCCGCGCCATCTGCCCAGACAGAGCGCGCGGGGAAATAGATGATGCCGCTCCTAAACAAATAAACCTCGCGCGGCGGCGGACAGGGCGCTCGGTCCGGCCTGGCCCGGCGGAGAGGAGGAGAGAGAGGGAGAGAGGGATGATTTATCCTGGCCAAGTGTAAACATGGCGACAGGTCCCCCGAAAATATGCAAGCCGGGTTTGGAGAGTCGGAGTTTTCACAGAACGCAGGAAAGCAATCAGCAGAAAGAGAATCTGCTCGAGTTGTTTTTTTTCGCGAGCTCCGAAAAAGCGCGTGAGTGAGGGGCACACACACTCGGGATACAGAGTGTTCATGCTGAAGTTTCCATCAAAAATAAACCCGTTTAACCCATCTGTCTTTCACGAGCGTGGAAAAAATAAGCAAGAAAACCTCAAAACTAAAAACTGACGAACGCCTGAGATGCTCAGAGGCAATAATGGTTCTTAAAAATAACACCAAAAGTATTAAGAAATTAGTCCAAGTAATTAATAATAGTACAGTATTATATAATAACAGCAAACGCGACATTATATTTGAACAACAACAATAACAACAACAACAATAACAACAACAACACCACCACCAACAACAACAACAATAATAATAATAATAATAATAATAATAATAATATAATAATAATAATAATAATAATAATAATAATAATAATAATTATTATTATTATTATTATTATTATTATTAATATTATTATTATTAGCATTATCATAGTAGTAGTAATAGTGTTGTTTTTGTTATTATTAATTTTAAGGAATTGAAGCAGAACAGAAGAATTACTAGGCCTAGGCCTCTATAGTACTTTATTTATGTCTATGTTCATTTAGTGTTATTTACTGTTATTAGTAGTAGTATTGATGCTGATCGTTACAAATAGTTATTTTAGCCTAAGAATGTAAATACTCGTAACTTTTAATTAGCAAATTTAGCACATTTACAGTGGTATAAAGTATATACCTTTTCCCTAAATGGACCTATAGTTCACACTGAAGTCACATTGTAACATTAGACTGGTACAGACCCAACATATGATATTTTGGCTTTTGTATTACAGTTTAAACTCACAGTTTAAAGCAGTTTGTACTATACAATAAGAATGAGAAAAAGAAAACGACAAATGTGTTGCACCACTAATAAACGAGAAAGGCCAAAAACAGACAGGTTTCCCAGATTAAACCTATGAATTTGGTGATCCACCACTGGCATTGTGATTTAGACTGGGCTTAAACCAAGAAATCCAAAAATCAGCCCCATGTGCTTCGTTCTCGTGACTTCTGCACTGTGCCCACACGCACTGCAGCCACTAGAGGGCGTGCGAGTATCAGCACAGATCAGTACAAGGACCTTCTCTTCTTTACATGCAGAGCCTACTTTCACCCTACCAGGCATTGCTTCTCTCAACACAGTGAAAATATTTAAAAAAATAAATAATTGTATTACAATGAAGTACAGATAACTGCAAATTCTCCAATTAAATCAATAAATTACAATCACAATATGTGTTTTTAACACAGCATCATTTCCCCCTAAATTAATCTACGCTTTCAAAATATGGATGTGTTGACCTAAGGTTCACTTTCCCGTTTATGCATTACTTGTTCTTTTCTGATGTTTAAAGCCTCAAACAATGTAGAAAATTTGTTTGTGAAAATCATGGTTGTGTTTATACATGGGATTTAACAAATTGTTGTTTCCCTGGGTTTAACTTGTTTAAATGGTGTATAAAGCAAACTGAATATATTAAACTGATCTCTCTCTCTCTCTCTCTCTCTCTCTCTCTCTCTCTCTCTCTCTCTCTCTCTGTGTGTGTGTCTCTCTCTCTCTGGGTGGAGAATGTGTTGATTGGTTGTTCTAGGCTTGTCACACAGGGGGGCGGGGCTTGTGCCTGGAGCTGTCCCTTTTGGCTTGTAATTGAGGCAGACAGGATGGCATGCGTGGGTGTGATAGGGCGATTGTGGCCCAGAAAGTAAGACTGACAGCAGTGACAGCTCCATTCATTGGCTGCTGGAGTCTAGTCAGCAGAAGGCCATTCAGGGCCACCGGCTGCCTCTGTTGTTGGCCTGTGCAGTCAGCTCCTGGTGAGTAAGCATTTAGTGAAAAGGCCACAGAATGACACTCTGTAGTGCAATGCATGGGGGAAATATCTGTGTCAGAACGGATTCTAATCTCTGATGGCAGTCATAAGATGAGATTCACACACACACACACACACACACACACACACAAACACACACACACACACACACACACACACACACACTCACAAACAGAAACAAGACGTGCACCGAGCATAATGCCACATTGTCAAATATTTCTCAACACCCCTGACATGAGGGTCAGAGTTCTGACCTCTAAACCTTACAGCTGATATTTTCCCATCTAATAAAATACACACATTACATGCAATCCTATACATTTATACATACAATGAAGTATTTTATCTATGATAGCTGATTAAAACCTTTATAGGTGCACAGTGCAGTCTCAGGCAGCCTAGACAGTTTTTCAAACTATTTATCTTGGCAGCAAGTGTCTTTCTGGATAGAAAAATACTTGCATGGGTTTGTTGAATTCCATCACCTGCATGCCTGATTTCATTTAATGAAGGATTGATTAGATAAACTGGATATTGGATGGTAAGAATTCATACTGGGCTTCCTTGAGGAGAGTGTTGGAAACAAATATACAGGAAACAGTGTATAACAAATATACACTCCTAAAATCACATTGTATTGATTTTTTTTAATTTCATTTGCATTTTGTTTTCTTTCCAAAGCACATTAAACACTACGTTCATAGTTTCCCCCCCCCCCATGATATACATGGTTGGGAATGGACTTTAAACATACAAGGAAAATAATTGCTGTATTATGATCACTACCATTTTTAGAAAAATAAGGACATGATTTGCATTATATGTCCACTATCATATCTAAAATTGTTACAAATGGATAAATAGCATTTTGGAAAGAAACTCTAGTAATGTTGGTATTTGTTGAACAAAGAAGTTCTTACTGCCCAGTTAAGAGTCTTAAATAATTTTCTCAGACGCCTTGTATCTTTCATGGTATAAATGCTGCCACTGAGGTGGTGCCTTCAGGGGTATGTCTTAGGTACTTTACGTTAGGTAGCATAACTGCATAACTGTGCAGTTAAATTCTTTTAAATTGACTCAGTATAATTTGTCTTGACTCTGGCCTCTTTATTTTTTTTTCTATGTATGTATGTTTTTTTTGTATAGATGAAAGTTATGAAAATGTACAATACAAGCCCTTGTTTGATTTTCAAACAACGTATACAGTACTGCTGGATCTTTTTAACCATGTTGTACATTGCCTTTTTCTGACAGTGTACAGGTATTCACAAATTACTCAACATACAAAGGCAAGAGAATGATTTAACTGGATTTATTCATATCTATAGTGTCATTTCCAGCTATTTCAGGCAACTGACTTCCATTGTACCGAAATAGTACTCTACATTCATCGCATTCCTCTAAGAATCTGTCCAACATGGAAGATAAAAGGACTGTTTTGTGATTTCTGATAATTCGACACCTAAAACATTTGATAAAAGCATCTCTTCCCTAATGCTAGCTTTGAAGAGAAAATCTCTTGCTTAACTTGTTGGACTTGGCTAATGCATATTATTACACTAAACAATTATTTCTTAGATGCACACACACACACACCACACACTTGAAAAAACTCAAACAAATACATCTTGATCCTGTATATGTATGCATAACTTGTGTCCTGCAAAGTAAATCAGTGTTCTCTCCATAGGGCACATCCTCGTTCTGTGGTGGTGTTTTGACAGTAAACTATTTACTTTCCTTTCTCATGTAAGATAGGCCTTTATTAGTCCCACAAGTAGGAAATTTGCTGAGTTATGTGCAGTGGCTATTCAGAGACATATTAAATATGACAAACTTAAAAGTAATTTATAGGTTTAGATTTTTTTTTCAATATTACAGTAACAGCAGTCAGTTTCGAGTTTGGCAAAGGACAATGTGGACATGCCTCAGGCAAGGTAGAATGAATTACAAACTGAAGGACACAGAGCACCAAGAGCCAATTCAAACAAATGTCCTCAAGAGCAAGAGCAAGTAGCAAAAGCAGCCATGGAAAGTAGCTAATAAACTAAATCTGTCATGCTCAGCAAATCACTTAATAAGGCACATAATCATATGGAGGAGGTGAGACCTGAGATGACACTAAATCAATTGGCAGATGGTGCTTCCTTGGGCGGGTTGCTGCTCTTAAGCTCTGAGTTATGACTTGCAGGGGTGCCCCAGGGCTCGATACTCAGCCCACTCACACTCCTCACTGTCCAAACTTTACCCTTAGGATTCCATTAATTTTTACCCCAGTGGATCTGACAGGTAGCGTGTTACTTGGCATTTCTTTAGTAGCGAGGCTGTAGTGGTGATTAAGGGTGATAGAGGAGGATCAATGTGAGAGTGCAGCAATGGCAGAGAATGGCTTACTCTTAATGTCGATGAGGAGGGAAGATCACTATGCTGATTTTCCTTATTGCACCAAATGCCTTTGGCAGAGTGCAGTAGAGCAATGTGTGTCAAAAATGAACCCATGAGTACATCAGAAGAGTTTTTCAAAGTGCTTTTTCATTTGTCACAATGTATTTTAACAGTTGTTTCTTGCGGCAGTTTCAATCATGGTATAATCAAAGCAATCCCTGGTATACTTTCTCAGTCTGGCACAATCTATTAATGTTAATGGAATTTATTCATGTTTCAGTGACACAGTAATCAGATGTCAGTTGTTTGGGAGCTAAACTAGAAGCCCTCATTGCTAATTTTTGGATTTTGCAAAATGTACTCATTCTTGGCCCCAAAAGACACTTTGTCTCTCCCACTTCTTGGTTTTCAAAACAGTTTCACTGAATGCATCTTTTTCCCATGAAACTGCTAATTTCTGCTCATCACGACTAACAACAAACCGTGTTCGCGGATGAGAAGCGCCTGTGGATGTTTTGCACTTAGCTGGCCACGTCCTCTTGCTAATCAAGAGTTGCTGCACAATAACGATAAATCCTCCACATTGACGTGTGGGGTAAATAAAGAAAACAGGCCATGGTTTGATTATCCAGGCTCCCAGTAAGCAGACAGGCATGAGAGGGGCTCTGCTATTCATCAACCTGGATCTGCCTTTCTCTCAATCTCTTGGCGTGCTCACGAAAAACGGACTCACTGATTGCATTTAATGTCTAACACATGGCCTGGCTAAGCATTCCCACCACTGCCGAGGGAGGCGCCCAGACTGATCAAGAGGTTTGCACGGTGAAACTGCAGGGATTTGGCAAAGAATCTAGACAGCATGTTGAATGCAACAGTAGGGATGCTACAGCCATGGCACCTCTACTGAAAAAAGACCATTAATGAGATGAGGAAGTTGTGAGATGTTGGGACCCCATATTTCTTGAGGACTGTGTATATGTATTATGTGTATACTTTAAAAAATAGAAAATAAAGGTGCCAGAAAGAATTCTTTAGAGTGATGTCTCAAAGGAAACACTTTGAGGGGACACTGAGGGAGTGAAAATAGAATGTGACCTTGGCATTAACACAATTAAATACACACTACATTTGCCCTGAATGCAGCCTGTTTAAGAAACCAAAGTGGTTCTTCTATGGCATTGTTGCAAAGAACCATTTTTAATTCCTTTATTGCTAAGAGTGCAACTTATACTACTCTTTGCTCTATTCTCTCTCTCTCTCTCTCTCTCCTTCTCTTCATCCACTGCACCTCTGCAGATTCTGCAAAGGAACCCTTTTTCAGGCTGCCTGGGGTCACATTTAACCTGGAAGTGCTGTGATTGGGTTGGGGGTCACTTCACAGGCCTCCAAACTGCCTGCACCCATCCGTCACTGTCAAACCGTTATTAGTGCTATTATCATCAAAGTCAGCTTTTAAATTATCGCACATGCAAAAAGCTGCACCGCTCGGACATAATGGTGACCTGTAGCAGGATGACTGCCAATAGGGGTGAGACCTTGCCAATGACATCACCGTAATCCCTTAAAGGCCGAAAATGGCTGATGCTGAGCAGAGCAGTCCTGCAGGTGAGGACCTGCAGATTGGAACATTCTTGAAACTTCCACCCCATGTGTCTGATACAGATCTCAAGGGATCAAACTTTGATTAGTATGACAAGAAGATGCCTTTAATCAGTTTTCTCCATGATGCATAAAACCAACACCAATGCATGTACACTTCTACTGGAAAGCCTATTTATATTCTGGGATATAATAAAGTGTGTGTTGCCTTGTTCTTCAACTGAAAGGCCCTAGAAGAGGGATCAAGTATATTCTATGTCATTTCATAACTGTAGGTTAGTTTTCTAGAACTACAAATGTTCAGGAATTTAAACATTTATTAAACATTTAAACATTTTATTAAAGCTGCAAGACAACTTTGTTCTGTTAAAACATATTTCAGTCTAGGAATGTTTAAACTATTAAAAACAATTATTTAACACTAAGGTTTTTAAATGCACCTCTTAAGCTACAAAAGCCTGTATGTGGGGCTTCAATTCCTCACTCTCATAACTTGTATATGACTTTTAAAGTGGTTACCAAATAATTTAGAGAATTTTCTGAATAATACGTCTCATCTGATGAAGGCACCCATGGTTTAATTGCTTAATCCCTACAGAATTTCAATGATCTCAAGTTTAAATAACTAATATCACTGGTTAATATACCGGGCACACAGCCTATTGCATCATGTCAGTATTGCTGCCCTGGACACGGAATGGCCTGCATTGTCCGCAGCCCAAGTGTCAATCCTCACTCTTTCAAAGGCAAGGATCTTGAAAAAGCATTGTAGTGTTCATCCATTGCATATTCATGAAGTCAGTGAGATAAAGCATTGGCAGTGAAAGAAGAAAGTGGCGTGGCGGGGAGTCTAACTGAGTCACAGACTGCTGAGTATGCCTTCAAGCTGTCCATCAGCAGCAGCGTGTGTATGTGTATATGTGTGTGTGTGTGCGTGTCTGGTGTACGTGTTTGCTGAAGCAAGTGAGTCTCATGAACACATGACACACACTCACACACACACACCTGTGTTCACACCCTGTACTCTTCGATAGTTTAGCTGTTTTTATTACATCAAATAATAATAATATAATCACTGACCGTTGTCCTTTAATATGTACATGCCATGTGAATGTTGTGTGTGTGTGTGTGTGTGTGTGTGTGTGTGTGTGTGTGAGAGAGAGAGAGAGCGAGAGACATGGAGAGGTAGGTATGGAGAGAGATGGAGAGGGAGACAGAAAGAGAGAGAGAGAGAGAGAGAGAGTGAGAGAGAGAGAGAGAGAGTGTTCTTCCTAGTCTTTCTCCGCCTTGGGGAGTGGTTCTCCTCTTTGTCCCCTAAATGGTTTATGCTCTCCCTCTGGCTGATGGGATAGGGGTTAAAGTTCATCCTCGGCAACCCCGTTTGGTCAATCAAAACCCACTCAGTACCAGTGTCTGACCTCAGACTTTATAGCCCTATCCACGTGTTTGCTCATTACAGACAGGGCAAGAGAGAGAGAGAGAGAGACAGCGAGAGAGAGAGAGAAAGAGAGATGGAGAAAGAGAGAGAGATAGATGGAGAGAAACAGTGATACAGAAACAGAGAGAGAGAAAGAGAATTTTTTTTCAATCAAATTAATAGATGAATGTTCAATAGATGCAGGTTGACTCCCTAGTCCAGAAAATGTTCTTTACAGCTCACCCCTAAAGGGTTATTGACTTGGATGTATGGTTTTCTTTAGTGTAAGACTCGCTTTCGTACACATGATTCGGAAAGTAATTCTTTAAAAATCTACAACTGAGGGGTTCTTTAGGGAACCAGATGTGGTTGTTCTATAGTAGTATTTCACTATACCCTTTACTTTTGTGGCTGGAGCTATCTAGAGAGAGCAGAATTCTCTGCATGACAATCATTGTTAGAAAAACTGCTTCTATAACAGCACCCCTGCTCCTGGGGTGGTTTATGAAAACCGTACTGATCTAGTCAATGAAGTTAGCCTGTTTTAGCATTTTATGCTAACAGTAAGTCATGCTGTATTTCAAACTACAATGACGTTTCGGTGCCACCAACAGAAATGATAAAGAGAGACATTCTGGGGATTTATTTATGTATTTATGAATCTGCGTGACTTAACTTCCATTGTTTGTTTTTTCATTTTAGTTCAAATCCTAAAATAAAGAGAAAATTAATGCACCCCAACCATGTCCTGGCTGCTCGACTATATCCGGGCTAAGTGGAAAATTGCATAGATTTTTATTGCCAAACAATTTCTTTTAATAGATATATCCTATATAATCCCCAAGTTACCCTACAAATTTATGGAGTTATGGCAGATGTATACATTTTAAAGACATCTTCTGATGTCTAAAATGACCATTATAAACATAAAAGTATTGAAAGAAATAAAAATTGCAGTTACCCTACGTGCAAGACATAGAAAGGGCTAAGAAACTACTGGACTACCAAAATCATCTGTATAATAAGCTGTTCTGGCCACTTGAAGCAAATGGCACTTTGTTAGCCCTTGACTCCTGCAGCTCTGATCACAGGTTCTGCTGATGAGTTTCCAGCTCCCCTTCAGTTCGTCCCTGAGGCCCCACTAATCCCCTCTGGCTCACTCCTGCAATCTCTGCTCAGCTTCCACTTCCAGAACCTCAGGTGTTTCCGGACACAGTTAGTCTTCACCCCTTTTCACCTGGGACTCAGCAGGGTCAACTTGTGTTGAGTCTTTCTCCAGCATCTGTGCTCATGCAGCCAGAGAGCGTGAGAGGGAGAGAGAGAGGGGTCTTTCTGGTCTTTCTCAGGTTCCTGGAATGCAGTCTCAGCATTTGTGATTTCTTGAGAAAAGCACTGAATGAATAAGAAATTAAAATGAAAGCATGTTTATGATAATACTAAAGTTCAAACAATATATACTTGTGTGTGCTCTCATTTTAAAAAATCACATACACAGCTTTAAAACAGTATTCATGTTTTTTCACATCATTCCTTTGTGTATTTTTGAATAACAATGTATTAATTTATAAAGAAATACAGTAAAAATTGTGTATGTTTGTTCCTGATATATATGCTGCCAAAAGTGTCCAAAACATCTTTGAAAGAGTGGGAATATCGTAAAGGAACATTCACATGAATGCCAGAACTCAAGGTTACCCAGCAGAATATTGTCCAGAACATCACACTGCCTCTGCCATCTTGCCTTCTTACTATAGTTAATGCTGCGATTTTCCCTTCCAGTTCTGATGCTCACTTGCCTATTGTAGGTGCTTCTGGGAGCAGACAGGGGCCAGCATGGCACTCTAACCAGTCTGCAGCCACACATCCCCATATACAGCAGGGTGTGAAGCATTGTGTGTTCTAAAACCTTTCTATCATAGCAAGCTTGAACTTTTTCAGCAGTTTTGCGCCACAGTAGCTCTTCTGTGGGATCACACAAGACAGACTAGCCTCCATACTCCATGTGCACCAGTTAGCTTTGCATGGCCATAACCTTGTTGCCGGTTACGTGGTTGTCCTTCTTTGGCCCACTTTTGGAAGGTACTGTCCACTGCATACCAGGAACACCACAAAAAACTGCCATTTTGGAAATGAGCTGATCCAGACATCTTGCCATTACAAATCTGGTCCTTATTGAAGTCACTCAAGATTCTTTTACTTGCCCAATTCCTCTGCTTCCAACACATCAACTGTTCACTTTTTGCCTAATAAATAATAAATCTCACCCTCTGACAAGTAGCACTGTAACGATAATCAGTATTATACACTTCACTTGTCAGTGGTTTTAATGTTGTGGCTGATTGGTACGTGTATATAGACTATATGGATGAAAGTCTGACCATTACACCAACAGGGACTTTAATGACATAGGCATTCAAATACATAGACTTTAATATGGAGTTGGTCCCGCTTTGTTGATTCCACTCTTCTTGGAAGGCTTTCCACAAGAAGTGTTTCTGTAAGAATTTGTACCCCTTTATTCTGTAGAGCATATAGTGTATGTAGTGTATATAGCGATGTAGTGTATATTTGTAGCCCTTTATTCCGTAGAGCATATATATATATATGTAGTGTATAGTCCATATTGTGTATAGGCGTTTTTCAATACAGTTACAAAAAAGTGTCACGGGGTAATTTTGAGCCCAACCTTGAGGCGATTAAATGATGAAACCTTTACATTCAGCTACATCCAGTTAACTATGTGGAACATTAAAGCATCTGTGGTGCTTTCTAAAAGGATGTGGCTCCTTTTTTCAGTCGTTTGGGTGTTTTGTAAACTTCGGACAGGCTGAACCGAACTGCTGGCTGTGTGAGAAAGTGCTCGCCCCGTCAGCTCCGCCGCGCCATGATGAGCATAATGAAGAGTCGAGCAGCTTTTCAGAGGGGAAAACAGATCATGGATGGAAGATGAGAAGGAAGACCGCGGCCAAACGCCTTATGAACAGCAACGATGGAGGAGGAGATTCGGAACAAACGCAGTGTGAAGCCGTTGAGGTGAGTGGAGATGTCAGTATTCGTCTTTTGTTTGGTCCTGCAGGGACGAGCTCTCGTACAGTTAATTACACCCACTGTTTTTCAGCACAACCCGTCGAGGCGGAGGGTGCACTTGCACCTTCTCAAAGACAAGAGAGAGCAGCTAACATCATGTGATGCAGGTCCTCCGAGGCTCACAACGAGAGTCTGCTTTTGTATACTGTTTCACTCCCACCTTTCTGAAGCGGTCCACTCATTGTTTCCTGAGTCAGAAGCATCAAGGATGCTTAGTGCATTGTGTATAGAGATTCTCCTCTAATTATCAAGTCATGTTTGATACTTGTGATGCTGGACATTTAATAATACTACAATGACAGTGTGACTTTTTTACTCTTATGACAGACTTGTGAAGTTGAAAACACAGCAGAACATGCTGCCGGAGTTGACAGCATCACTACAGAGGTAACTCGATACAAGTTGTTCAGAATAGTAACTGATTACACATCCAAGTATTAAGTTCTGTGGGAGTTCTCCTAAATTGTAAGAAAGTACGATAGTGTATTGGTGTTGTTCCAGGTGTTAGGAAATCTCCAAACCTGCTCAAGGTCAGAACTTATTGCCATGGTGTTGAGCATGCAGAGGGAGACGGACAGCCTCAGGGAGCAGATCAAGACTCTCACAGGTCTGCATGAGGTCTCTTGTCTGAGAATTGAGTTGTTCCTTACCTAATCTGCAGGCATATATGATCACTGCCATGACAAAACCTTATATCTCTAAAATGGTAACTTTATAGGACATTTTTATGTTACTAAACCTTAGTGACTGTGTGTTAATTGAACAAGAATGTATTCTAGTATCTCTGTCTGTGTACCTATCTATGTATCTATGTCTATCTATCTATCTATCTATCTATCTATCTATCTATCTCTCTTTCTCTCTCTCTCTCTCTCTCTATATATATATATATGTATATATATATATACATATATCTATATATCTATATATATACATATAAATATATATATAAA
>JBBIGA010000027.1:8875390-8922108 GCA_037576975.1 Alestes dentex | reverse complement strand
TGTGTGTTTGTGTGTGTGTGTGTGTGTGTGTGTGTGTGTGTGAGAGAGAGAGAGAGAGAGAGAGAGAGAGAGAGAGATACCCAAGAGAAATGGCCAGAAAATGTAAATGTCACCTTATTTAAAATGGACTAGTTTAAGGTACTAGCAGTTACATTTTTAGAGACTCACTTTGTTCCCTTTAGCTCCCAGAACAGTCCATGACTGCACTGGCTGCAGAAAAATGGATCAGCATGTGGAATTGGAGTGTTCTGTGTGTGGCAGTAGGATGATGGTGCTTTGTTGTTTATCATTACTCCCTGTCCCTGTCCAAATACTTGCTCGTTCAAAGTGGTAGCTTAAGACTATTCCGCTTTGTCAATCAATAATAATAAACATACCTGATAATTGAGCATACCTGACGATTGATATGTCTAATAAGTATTCTGACATTTATTTTACCCTTCTGAACAGTATTACTAACTAAAAGGCTCTTCTTGCATCAAAATAAGTTTTGTGTTGGTCCCTCTCTTGATTTCCATGTCACACCTACCGTTTACTGCTTAAATAACCAAAGGAACTGCCTTGTGCATGTTTTATTGTCACCTTTTGTATTTTTTCATCTCTCAGTATTTTTCCATCCATTTTTTTAGTTTTCCTTCCTTCAAGTAAACAGAAGTTACAGCACCTACAGTTTTTAAACACCAGTGTATGAACCATGTGTATCTGTTTGATTCTTTTTGGTTGCCACAGCGTTCATTTATGTGCATGGAGCCAAATGAAACTCACTTAAAACAGCAGTCTTTCACAGAACCGCTAGAGGGCCCTGTGCAAAGCTAGTGTGTGTGTGTGTGTGTGTGTGTGTGTGTGTGTGTGTGTGTGTGTGCGTGGTTTTAAGGAGTTTGGGGACAGATTGAAAGGGCAAGCGAATTCCACCCTATCTGCCACTCTCCAGATGCCATCTCCATGGATACCACAGGCTGGGAACCTGACCTCTGACCTGTCAGAGGGTCGCTGAGTGACCCCTGCTGTTTGTACAGAAAGTCCTGTCGGCAACAAGAGACTGGAAAAGACATCTGGTGGTGGTAGGTTGTGTGTGTGTGTGTGTGTGTGTGTATGTGGGTGTTTTTGTCTGTACGTTTGTATGTTTTGCGTGACTCACTGTTGTTACACACCACTAAGCACGACAGAAAGATATAATTTAAGCAAAAGCTAGAAACCACCTGGATGATTAGCCGATACAGTGTGTGGCTTTCAATCTGAAGAGAGAGCAAAAAAAGTCCATTAAAAATAGTAGAGAAAATCCAGGCTCAGCAGTGGCTGATCAACATGAACTGTCAAAAGTTTATATGTGATAGATATGAATGAAACACACACATGTGCACCGTTCAGCTCTGTGCAGTCTCAGAAGTTGTCTGGTTTATGGCCTGTATGTTCACACAGTCTTTATGACGGTCAATTTAACTTCACTTGTGTAATAAATGGAAGTGCCAGGTCAGCAGGCCATGTGTGCTATGTCTCTTTTTCCCTTAAACACAACCACAGCCACACACATACACACATGCACACTCACACAGGGATTTGAGCATCATTGATTGGCAGGGTTCTGGTAACTCAGAAGGAAACATGACACCTAAAAGGCTGATTGGAGACAGGATGTATGTTTGGGCTGCACTGGTCTCTAGGGTGTGTGTATGTGTGTCCTGACCGCAGGAAAAATCAGAGAAAACAAAGATAACCTACAATATTTTGGCCAACAAAATAGCCCTGACATTGTCAAGTCCTTTTTACGAAGTCTCAATGGCTAGATATCAAATTTGCTCTCTACTCACTATATAGTGCACCGCATAGGCCTTTGAAATGATGATTTCTTTTGGACAAATAGAATTGGACAGGGAATCTTGATCAGAATCTGACTTTCTACTAGAAATAAAGCCCTATTTGTGCATAGAAACTGTTATATATTGGTTTTCATGTTGCACTTCATGGTAATTAGAGAGTCATTTGTGATTCAGCATGTTTCATTTCAGCTTGTTTAATTAAAAGAGTAAACTTCTTTTTGGTTACTCAGCACTTGTGTATATGACATAGTGTATTTCATATTAAGGTTTTTCAACAGATGTTTTACTGGATTTATTTAGATTGAATATTTTATACTATATTGTTCTTGTCTTTGTGTGCCTTTGCAGTCGTAACATAAGCAATTTCCTCTGGGATCGATAAAGTTTTCAGGGTCTGATTCTGATTTTGATTAATGTTACAAAAAGGTTTGAATTAATTACAAAAAAAATTCTTTCACATATAGGCATGTTTTTATACACTGCATATTCAAAAAAAAAGTGCTGACCTAGACAGGAACCGACAGAATTTAATCTATAGTTCTCGCCTAGTCACACCACACCATGTCACTTTATTACTTTATTACTACTTCACCATCACTTTATTCCCTTGTTTCTCTTCCTATCCCTTAAGAATATGTTGTATGTTTGCTTTCATAAGATGTCCTACAGTGCTGTAAAAATTACTAACTGGAACCTGAATTTCCCTAAGGGATCAATAAAGTTTCTGTCTATCTATCTATCTATCTATCTATCTATCTATCTATCTATCTATCTATCTATCTATCTAATTTCCGTATATTTGAGAAACAGGTGAAACTGTCATTATAAACAGTAAAACAATTACAATGTGTTTTGGGTAATTTATGCCACCTTAATAGTACAAGTTTAAAGTGTTGAGTTCATTAGCTACCTTGTTGGCTAGTTAGCTTAATACACTACACTATGCTGTTTAGTGGCGTTCCCTGCAAACGGTCACTGGTGAAAATTTAGTAGTAACACATTCAAACCATTAAATAGCAGTAACACAAAGGAGTCTTTGCTAACTTTGCTTGATTTCCTAAAATTATATTCCTGGGAAGAAAAATAATCATTGTTTTTAATAATAATCATATAACACCCCATTTCAGATGTTAGAGAACAATTTAATAGATTTAACCCTGGGTTTCCTGCTATTTAAGGTAGATTGAAATAAAACAGACACTTGAAGCTTGTAGCCCATTCAAATGACATATCTTTTACTTTTCACATTGCAGTTTTACAGTGAATCATTTTGTTACTCCTTTAATTCAAAGTCTGTGATTAATGCATGATCATTAATGTAGGAGTTGTTTAGCCTGATGAATAGTTATAATTTGTCAGCCTTTCAGTTTTTTTCTTTTAAAGAATGGTTTCTTACTTTATCTCATTACCTCTTTATCTCGATGGTCTATGTATGGGGTGCCGTTTGTAAAAACAGCTTCACAAATTTAGGGGTGTAATTTTTTCATCATTTAGCGCAATGTTCACACAATTTTCACACATTTAGAGCTAAATGTGTTAAAAAAAAACAGTGTTGCGTTTTGGTACGTTTTCTTGCTGCGTAATTGTTAAATGTTAAATTTAAATGTTAAGTCTAAATCTAAATGTTAAATCTAAATGTTAAATGTTAAATCTAAATGTTAAATCTAAATCACGCTAATAACTTTGGATCACCGGGGCTGTTATGTTAAACGACGGGTCGTTGGAAAGGTGTCACTGAGCCCTATCTAACTGTGAAGTTTCACATTTAGAGTGCAAGATATATTTTTCATATTTTACATTTAGATTTAAGATCGTTTAAAGCAAATCCTCCACGTTGGTGAGGGAATATCACAGCACGCAGTCCCGCCCCCTGCTAAGTACCAGGCAATTGTAATCACGGGGCGTGGCCAATTAGCATATCTCACACTGTTTGTAAAAGCAACATTTAGATTTAGATTTAGACTTAACAGTTAACATATAGATTTAGATTTAACATTTAGATTTAGATTTAACCTTTAGATTTAACATTTAGATTTAACATTTGAGATTTAGATTTACATTTAACATTTAGATTTAACATTTAACATTTAGATTTAACATTTAACATTTAGATTTAGATTTAACGTTTAAATGTAACATTTAACAATTACACAGCAAGAAAATTTACCAAAACATGACACTGTTTTTTTTTTAACACATTCAGCTCTAAATGTGTGAAAATTGTGTGAACATTGCGCTAAATGATGAAAAATTTACACCTCTAAATTTGTGAAGCTGTTTTTACAAACGGCGCCCCATATCTATAAGCCCATTAGAACAGTCAAAGATGATTCTGGTAACATCACAGTATTTTTGTGCATGAATACAGAATTTAGGCATAGTGAGGCGGCTATAGTGTTTATATCAAGTATTTTACAGAAAGCTTGAATGCAGCTCAGCCACTCAGTTTTAGGACCACAACTGTCTGTTTCATAAAAAGCAATAAGGCACTAGGAGGCAGGGAGTTATATTGATTTTACTCTGCTTTAATGTTATTGCAACACATGGCCCTGAGGGGCATATTTCTTGCATATTACTTTTACATTAAAATAATGACCAAAACACCCTTCTTTGGTTGAATCCTCTCACAATGTCTGCCAAATCCATAATGTTCACTGTACATCTTGTAGTCTCATCTGCTACAATCAGCCTGCCCTTTAGGCCCCTCAGCTACACCAGTGGCACTGTCCTGGAGCAGGTGAGGGGCCTAAACAAACAAAAATATGTATATTTACACCAACTTTTGTAGAGTCAAGCAAAGCTTTGAGGATTTTTGCTTAAGAGTATGAACACACTTGTCTACTGGTCATCTTAGCTTAACACTAGTTGTGCTAACATTTACACTGACACAAATGTTTTGTTCAGATGTAAAAAAAAAAAATGGGTAGAATCTGCAAAGGAAACTTTAATAAGTAATAAAAACAGCAAAGGATACTTTTAATAAACTAGTTTACATTCTGGTTCTCGATTCTAAATTGACCATAGGTGTGAGTGTGTGTATTTACACCCTGCGGTGAGCTGGCACCCTGCCCAGGGTCCTTGCCTCACGCCCCATAGACCTCAGGATGCGCTCCGCATATCCACAACCCTAGTGAGGATAGGCGGTTACAGAAAATAAATGAATGAATGAATGAACATTCTGGTTCTCTTATTGGTCTTAATAGTAACTGATTTCTTTAGCTTCCCCTGGAAGAGTGAAGAATTCACTAAATCATCATTGGTTTCAGCAGCAGGTCTTAGACAGAGACAGAGGAGAATGCCCTCAAGTACCATTAGGTAATCATAGTCCCACTCAGGAGCAGGTATCAAAACCCATAAAACTGTAATGTTTGGAACACTAAATGTATATGAAAAAATGGGAAAAAAAGTTCAATTTTTTTGTTCTAAAGATTCAGTGGTGTATAATACATATACATGTATGTCATTTATGTCCTTATGAAGTATAAAAACTAACATGTGTGTGTGTTTGCTAGAGTGTAACTGAATCTAACTTAAAACACAAACTTTTTGACAGCTTGATTACTGTCATATTCAATCACATCTTATAAGAGAGCCATAAGGGATGTTGCATTTTAATTAGTCATATTAATGAATACAGCTGTTAGTGTAGCGCTTGAGTTGACTTCCCTGCCACTGCCAAACATTTTCACTTTTCCAGATGCTATAGAAAAGCTACCGCAGTGATTTGTTCTTCAGTGTTAGCTTCCTGAGATAAGCGGTAAAAAATCATAATGCCTTGGAATCATATATTTTCATTGTTAAAATTGCATTAGAAACATACAATATGACATCTAACTCATGAATACTGGCAATTTTCTTAGCTTGGGCTTAGCTTGGGCTGAAGAACATAGTCACCACCTGTCACTGCCATTTATTTCACTTTATTTGAATTAAATGTTTCTTCAGGAAGTTACATTTAAATTTTAATTAGAATCTGCTACTTATAAAAAATACTGCACACTAAAAGGATTTTTTGTTCTTTTCTTCTAAGAACACAGTCTCACCAGGCAGTTGGACATTAGCCTGCAAAGGGTCCGGCAGCCGATGACACAGGGTTTTTAATATAAATGAGTGATGCTGTGTTTTCATTGCCGTAATAGATCTCAGCCACTTATGGCAGATAACTCAGATAGGATGTTAACCCTGTCACTCTGTGAGCAAATTATTAAATGGCACCGACGAAAGATGTGCAGGCAGGAAAAATCTACACCATTCTTCCTCCTAATGCCTCCTATCTATCTCTCTGCCCCAGTGTTCCTGCTAAGGTTTACAGAGTACACCTCTTATTGGAGGTGTATGTGTGTGTTCGACACGGTTATTATCCAATGACTGCTCTTCTGCAGGGAAAATACTTTGCTTTCAGTGTCGTACAGACAATGCAAAACAACAATTTATGCACTCCAACCAACATATGGGGTTGTCACAATAACAGAATTTAGATTTTGATACCGATACTAAGTGTAGTGTCACAATACTCTACATGATTCATATGATGGAAACACTGCTCTATACAGTTCTTTGAAAAGCACCTTTTTATAATAAGTTAGACAAAAAGGGGTTCTGCTTGCTTTAGTCAAGTCAAAGAGCCTTTATTGGTACTGTATAGAGCCATTTTTGTTAAGAGCATATGCTTCTAAAAACGCTTGCTAAAAAGGACTCTCAGCACGATCCCGTAAAAGAACAATTTTTGGTTCTCCAAAGAATCTTTCAATGAGTGGTTCTTTAGAGAACTTTTTTGGATATCAAGTGAGTAAATGTGAAGAACCTTTGTTTGAACAACCTCCATGTAACCTTTGAGTTCTTTTGAGTCTTTAAAAGGTTCTTTACACTCACAAATCTCTTTCTCTTCTTTGACATCACTCAAAGAACCCTTTGGTGCACCTTAATTTTTAAGAGCGTAGCATATCTGTATGCACATGTTCAAATGAACATGCATGGTTTGATTCTCTTATAAAGTAGTTGCCATGCTATTGTGCGACAAAACATATGTATATTTTACAAGAAAACACTCACATGATCATATATACATACAGAACTGCCAGTAACGTAAACGGCATTGGCAAAACCTTTTACCATCATGCCAGAAACTGCCAAACGAGCCCCAGCCAGTCACTTTGCTTTCTTTCTGGCCCACTCTGTCACATGATTCATATGTCCAGCTGAGTGAAGTGGGGCGTGTAGTTGAAGTCACGCTGATGTATGTGTTTGGCATTATTATGGTAATGGTGTCAGATAGCATGTAATGAATTCATTATCCCGCCTTATTACACACTCATCTGCATACAAACACACATGCATGCTCGTGGGACGTACAGTATGTGAACACTGTGTGTGTGGCACATTTGTGAAGGTAGGGAGGCGGTTTGATGCTTGCACAGAGGAGCAACCGCAGTACAGTGTACGCATGCAGAAAACATAATCATAGGTGAAAGCGATCTAACACTAGTGATGATGCGAATTTTCATCAGTATATTATGTGAAGCAAGTTCAACCCACAATCAGTTTATGCAATCTCATACTGACTTGCTTGAGAGGTGTGGTTTCAGACACTGCATGACATACTGTAATGACATACCCCAAAAGAAAACTATGTTGTGTAGTACTTTTGTAGATAACAGGATGCCATACTGTGCTGGATAACATAAACAAGTTTGTTTGAGATCATGCAACAAGATCAGTGTTTCCCTATCATTAAATTGGTCTTGTAGTCTTGGATGAGGTACAGTGTCCTTAAGAGGCACACCGTCACGTTTAGGATGTAACTGGCAACAATTCCATCCTAGCATTTTTTTGTAGTATGTGCTCATGTGTCGGCCAAAGTAAAATTCTCCTTTTATTTCTGAATGTAAATATGCACTGAATTTAGATTCTGTCTAGTGCAGTCATTATGTCAATTACTGACATAACCTTGTGATATTACAGTGTGTGGCAGAGGAGAGCAAGCAAGGCCTAGCTGGAGAGTTCCGGTGTCTCATCACTTTAATCACTGAATTTCTAGGTCCTAGGTTATTCTATTAGTTTGAGCTGAATGTATTGAAATATGGTGTATAGGTAATAAAAGACAAAAAACTCTAGCATGGTATTTCCTCTTCGCCATTTTATTACAAAAAGACAACTCTCTCTTTTAGATGTTGGCAGAAATTAGCAATCATCCTTCAATCAAGAGCAGATATGTTTGGGCTTCCTCGTGGACAGTCAAAACAGCATTTAGTGATGTTTTGAGGAATTAGTAACACTGTGCTAACAACACATTTCTGTAGAAATACATGCAAATTATTCCTTGGCCCAGTATGAAATGTAAATCATCACAATTACACTGGTTCTTACAAAGGGTCTGCCACCTAGCCTGAGAAAAAAAAAACCTAGAAGAACGTGTGATGCAATCTGAGGCAAGTGTGTGAAAATTCGGGCCTTTAGGCTGCACAATGCTAATTTGTGTGCATAAACGTCCATTACTTTTGAGCTACATTAGCCTACATTATCTACTGTTATTGTGAGTTATAAAAGTTATATTTATAATAAAAATCATACTTATCATGGGCAACACTAGAAGCATGGTATATATATATTTAGGACTGATTTCTCACTTGTAACTCATTGAAACCAGAAGTCAAAAGTGTGAATTTGAAATGTTTAACTGATTTGCACATAGAATAGGTAATGATAATAGAATCTAGATGCATCTGGAACAAATCATTTAATATTAGATTTTGAGTACCAGCTATCATTGTGCAACTTTAATTTGCAGAAAGAAAAAACATTCCTTACACATTATTTCTCTTTGAAACGAAGAGAAAGGTCTGGAAGCAAATCCACTGGTGCAGGTACTGAATGTCAAATGTAATTCAGTACCGTGTATGATCAGGCAAACAATTATAGCAGTAGCTGTAGAAAAATGATCGCTATACTGCTGTAACTTCACACACAACTGACAATGTGCGCGTTTTCCATCAGGTTTTACTGTCCAAGGCTAATTCACCTCCCGTGATGTTTGAGGCAAGTGGCCCACATTGACTGTCGCTCATTCAGTAGCACCAGCCTATGCTTCTTGATAAACGTCAGAGAAGTAAAATCATCATTCATGCCCTGAAGTTCTTAAACATCTAAAAGGTCTGCACACTTACACATCTTATTCTCAAACACAGTTCATAACTTTAGTTTTGGAAACCAAAATCGGTTCTTTTAATGGTACTGTTTCAAATAATCCTCACCCACCTTTTTTTTAAGAGCGTAGGGTTGGACTATAGGAGCAGGGCATGCACTATCTAGACAAAAGTATTGGGACATGTCTGTTTTTCGGTCCAGCATCAGTGCCTGACCTCATAAATGCTCTACAGAATGAATGGGCATAAATTCCCACAGACATGATCCAAAACCTTGTGGAAAGAGTGGAAGCTGTTATAGCTGCAAAGGGGGGGGGGGCAACTCCAAATTAAAGTCTATGTATTTTAGTCCCTGTTGGTGTAATGGTCAGGCGTTCCAGTACTTTTGTCCGTAAAGTGTATAATGTGTTTTAGTATACACAGCATAGCCTACTCACAACTACGGCTGTGTACAGCATAGAAACCTGGACGGAATGCAAAACAGCTCAGGTGGATTCATCTATGAACATCAGGCCTGTAGTTTCCATGGTGATGGTGATGGTTATGATGATGACGATGATGAGGAGGATGATGAGTCTAGATGGATTACTGGGAAAGTTTAGATTAAGGTGAGAAGCATGGCGTCACAAGCCCAGTCAACACACAATCCCAATCCTCTCCCTCTCCATCTCACACACCTTGCACACACTGACCACCCACCCATTCTCTCCCTCAGTCTTCTGCTCGCCCTCTCCTCCCTCTCCTCCCCCTGCTGTTCCTATACGGCTTCATATTTCTCCATTACGCCGATTTTTAAACACCTCTTGTACTCCTATTAGGGGGGAAAAAAAGAAGTTCTGCACTATTTAGCCCGTCAGGCTATCAATCACTGTCGCTCGTCTCGCCTGGCCATTTGTCAGAGCGGCCCGCAGGCCACGCTTCACCGTGTCCGAGGAGGACGGCGCGTCGCCGTGGCGACGGGGATGAAGAACAGCACTATGCAAATGACGGGCTAATCTGAGGCGGAACAGTGGCGCGCGCGCCATTCCTCCTCTTTAGCCGCGCTGATTATGATTAAAGTGATGGCCGCCCGTCGCTTTAACCCTTCTCTCCCGGAGCAGCCTGAGGTGTGGCCGAGGAGAAAGCAGCCATTTCTGGGCCAACAACAAACTTCACTAAGCTCCTTTTCACGATCTCTCTCTCTCTCTCTCTCTCTCTCTCTCTCTCTCTCTCTCTCTCTCTTCCTCTCTCTGTCTTCCTCTCGATTTCACTCCGATCATTTGCTCGCTCCAGTTAGCAGCTAGCCACCATATTCATGCAGAAAAACAAAAGAAAGGCAGTGGTCTCCCCCCTTCAACAAGACAATACACACGTAGCAAATTCATTAGTGCTAAATGAGCACACTACCAGTGTTTTTAAAAATAGACTACACATGCAGACTTAAAAATCTCTGCATAATTGTAATTTTGGTGTAAACAAAGTCATTAGGAGTGGTTTGATGGGCATTGTAGAAAGAAGTCTTCTTTTTCACAGCAGTCATGATAAACATTTTTGTGATTATGGACACATTTTTAGAGTTTTTGTCTGAATACGTGGTGTTCCACAGCACTGTAGGTTCATCTACAATATTGAATGAAAGGTTTCCCAGTCCAGATGTTTTCGGCTTGTGAGTCATGGTGGTACTACGAAGGTCTTTTTATTGCAACTCTTTATTTAAAGATATCTTTTAAATATGTTGAATACTGTGAAAGGTTTTGCAAAAATTAAGCATCATATTTAGGTGGAGCTCAGGCAAAATACATGACATACATAACTGACATAGCTACCTAGTTATTAATATTATTATTTAAATATTCATGGCCATGTAAAGTCCATGTTTTTTAATACATGGCATTCATTGATCATGGATACATGGCTATGTGCAGAAAACGTACTGATCATTTTTGGTGTTTGTGCAGTTCTTGAGGGCCATGGAAGATTTTGTTTGTGTGTGCTGTGGGTTACAAAAGGTTTGGAAGCCCTGACCTAGCCTAAATAGGGTGTTGAAGTCCATTCACACTGCATTTAGTCCAAGACTAGACTTAATGCGGGGCGGAGAATCTTACCCAAACAGTATATATTGAGGACCAGCTGGACTGACACGAAAATGAGCTTTTGTATATTATTTGTGAATATTCCTAGTTTATACACTTTTATTTCAGTTAAGTCTCCATTTAGTTTGGGTCTGTTCACTGCTTTGAGGTCTCCACAGTGGCAGTATGTCCTGAATATCCACTTCAGTTCATGTCTATTTATGTTTGTGTGATTGCACACAGTGAATTATTGAGTTACTGTGTAAATCTTCTTTATTCTTATGCTTTGGAGCAGGTATCCACTTTCTGGTGATGACGGTGAGCATGAAGGGAGGCCACCTAAAAGACGATAAGATCAGATCCTTTTTCTTTTTTTATGTGTGTGTTCGTGTGTAAGTGTGTTTGAGGGGGGGGGCGGCTGGGGTGAGAAAGAGAAGTGTTGATTGATGGACACCATCACTGTCTGTCCCTCCTCCGCCACCCTCAATAACGAGCAGCTACAGTGACCACAGATCATAGATAATGTGTGTGTGTGTGTGTGTGTGTGTGTGTGTGTGTGTGTGTGTGTGTGTATCTATCTTAGTGCAGGGATGTGTGGGATTGTGTTCATCTTGACAGCAAAGAAATGAAATGGCCATGGAAGTAAAGGGAAGAAAAGGGAAGAAGAAAGAGAAATGAAGTGCAAGATGGGAAATTCACAAGATCTTTAGACTTTGAGCTATTAGTCAAAAGCATTAGTCTATTTTATTCTCGTAGGCTGGCTACCATTATGTGTAGTTGTTGCTCACGGTTGGAAACAGTGTGCAGCGACTGTTTAAAACCGGCTGGTATTATCTGTAGACAAACATTATTCCTTTTCCTTCATGCCACCTTGTGGCTGAAGTGAACTTCGTTTAAGAAGACTCACTTGTCTTGCACAAAAGAGAGGGTAGGAAACATTATGATGTGCCACGATTTAGCCACAAGGTGGCAGAATAATGATCTGCTTGGGACCTTTCAAAGTACAGATAGTGGACATCATTCCAACCTTCTACCCTGGCATACTACAGAAGGAACATGAAAGGAGCATCGTATTACTTTCATTATTTGATTTAATATAATGTTTAATAGTATATGTCACTGTGTGATTAACACCTGAGGAAAGGTATTTAAAGGCAGAACTAGATAAGAAATAAATAAATATACAAAAGTTCCCGCAACATGGTCAAAATGTAGTCAGTCAGTCATATGTTTGGTGCCTTAACTGTGCTCAGGAGATATGAGGAAAACATAGTTAGCAAATAACTGTAATGTATACCCCATCAGATAACACTGACTTATCATACTGATCACTAAATACAACTGTTGTATTCTTCTTTCTCTTCTTCTTCTTCTTCTTCTTCTTCTTCTTCTTATTGTTATTGTTATTGTTATTATTACGATTATTATTATTATGCAGTTTGGCCAGTAGCCAGTACTAACTGAATTAAAGGGTTTAAAGATCTATTACTTGTTAGTGACACTAGCCTTGTAGTGCCAGCCCAAAATTAGAGGAGCAAACTTCAGACAAGAAACATGTGTATATTTTCAGGAAGGGGAAACTTTTTTTAAACATATCAAAAGCAAATACTGTTTTTTTTTTTTAATGAATGTTCTTTATGAGCTGTGAGTCACATGCACCACCGTTGTTCTTGTACCCCCCCCTCTGTGCAAACCTTCCAAACCTTATGTTTGTTTGTTTTACAATTACATTTGACAACAATAACAGCAACAATAACACAGAGTTGACAAGATATGTCAAATGAATACATTGAATTTGATGATAAAGCTGCAACATTAATACAGTTCAATCCTTACCTTTTCATTGATGCAACAAGATACACTGAAGTATTTTAACACTGATATTTTTTCTATATTATGATAAATAATATGGATTAGAAAAAAAAAAGATTTAAAAGTAAACTCAATAAATGTATTTGAAACGGACAATGTGAATACAATATAAACAATCAGATACATTTGCATAATAATCATACCCTTGTGATGACTGCAGATGGTGGTGTGACAGTGTTTAAGTCAAATAAAACATATCATATGTTTAAGGGGGAAGCTCCAGCAACCCCATCTCATACTTATCCTGGTTTATCAAGCCAACATCAACATGCAGTTTCCTTTCTTCACACTGAGAAGGCTTGCCTGGCAGGAATGGCTTGTGTATGGGAGCTCAGCCAGAGAATCAGCCTGGCTTCAATGGCCCCCAGCAGTGCATACACTGAGGCTAATGGCCTGAATCTGACCCCTGGCACTAATCTAGTCACTGGTCACTGGCCACCCTAAACGCACCCATGCCAGGACACTGTGCCAGGACTGGAAGTTCTATAAAAATGCTTGAGTGAATGACTGCCCTCTGCTGGACAAAGATGGGATATTAGCATAGCAGCTGACCGCAGCTGAAAGCTTTATCAAATCAGTTTCCCTTGACTGTATATTTTGGATGTAGCAGATCTAATGACTCTAGTACAGGCAAGACTAATCTAGTGAATGGAGTTCTGTGTTAGACTGATTGGTTAATTACTTGTACAAATGGTACAAGTGAGTATAGGTCTATGTATAAGTGGGCCTGTACAGGAGATGTTAAAGTAGCCAGTGGCTGCATCCAGAAATGCACAAGTATACTAAATTATATGTCAAAATAGTAAACCACCATTTATAGCACATCCATTAGTGTAGTATGTATAGTATAATGCTGTATGTGGTGTAGTCTGTTGTTGTACAACATTGTTTTACAGTAGTTTCACTAACGTCAGCGGTTCATGCAGGACAAAATAGTCTTAAAGTAAAGCTTAGCTTTCAGATTTATCACTAATTTAATACTGTCAATACTACATATAAAAACTTACACTATATGGATAAAAATATTGGGAGTGCACTAAGCTAGGTCCATAAAGACCTGGTTGGATGAGTTTGGTGTAGAAGAACTTGACTGGCCCACACAGAGCCCTCAGCCTCATCCAACACCTTTGGGATGAACTGGAACGGAGACTGCGAGCTAGGCCTTCTCATCCGATATCAGTCTGACCTCATAAATGCTCTGTAGAATTAATTCTTGTGGAAAGCCTTCCAAGAAGAGTGGAAGCTGTTACAGTTGCAAAGAGGAGACCAACTCCATATTAAAGTCTATGTATTTGAATGCAATGTCATTAAAGTCCCTGTTGGTTCGGCCAGTCAGCACACAGTTCGCCGGCTGTTGCCCAGGGTGCGCCGGACGTACAGAGCTCAGTTGATATGCTCAGTGATACTCGGGGACGCTCCTTTCGTGCATCCCAATGCATCATTTGACATTAAAGGGTGGTGGTGGCCTAGTGGGTAGGATACCTGAATCTGGACCAAGAGGTCATGGGTTCAAACCCTACCTTCAGCATACCACCACATACCACCACTGGGTTTCTGAGCAAGACCCTTAACCCCAAGTCACTCCAGGGAGAGTGCCCCCTGTAGTTAGGGAATGGAAGTCGCTTTGGATAAAAGTGTCTGCTAAATGCCGTGAATGTGTATGTAAACCACTCTGAATAACTTTGTTCTCATTTTAACCATTTAATAATGCTGACATATAATTTCAGGGATGCTGATTGACTGATAGCCCCATCTTCTACTTGTTGGTCATGAAAGAAGCAAAGTCATGTGGTTCTAGGCTTACAGATATGCAGTAATGTACAAGGGAGAAAAAGGACCCTTTTGGTGCTAATATGCTAAAGAAAAAAATATTTCATCTGAAATAGAATGAAAATGGAATGATAGTGTATGGAAATTCATGCTGTTTGACCCATGTGCAGGATTTGTGCTGTTTGTCAAAGTCAAAATTCAAGTATATTGCCATCTTAACCATATACAAGTATACAGAGAGACAGTAGTTCCACTAATGCCAGCGGTTCATGCAAAGCAAAATAGTCTTCAAGTAAAACTTAGTTCTCAGATTTAGCACTAATTTAATATTGTCAATACTATGTAGCAGCTTAAGTATGCATTCTTAAAGGTTTGGGAGAAACAAAACGCAACATTTAACACCGTAGTCTCAGGAACTCTATAAGCCACAGCCTGCATGGGCGCCACCATCATGTCCACTAGGGGTATCCAGGTACACAGAACGCTGCATACCTGGTCTAAGCTGGATTTATCAAGTGTGCACAATTTGACAAAGATATCAGACTGTACTTGTCATTGTAGCCCTGTGTTAGATAAATGAACCTGGTAAATTCATATGCAGAGGTGGTACAGGCCTAATTAGTGCAAAATATTGATGAGACCTAGAATGTCAGTCTATGTCTGTGTCTTCATTTGCTGTCACCATGGTCTTGTTTACTCAAGCATGAGTGAGAGGTGTGGCCTCTTTCAGTGTGTGTCTTTGTGTCCATGAGTGTGCGAGGGTGTGTTTGTGCGTGTGTGTGTGTGTGTGTGTATGATACAGTAGGAGGAGCGTGCACCTGTTAAGCTGCACCTGGTTGTCAGAGCAAAGAATATACACGAAACCAGAGTGAGAGAGAGAGAGAGAGAGGGAGAACAAATGCAAGGGTGGAAAACACGATCTCCAGCCATCAACACAGGGCGATGATTGCACTCACTGGACCTGACTGTAAACAGCACAGAGTGGACTGAACTAAAGGCCAGTAACCTCTGGAGGGACCGCAGCAACAGCCCCCGTGACGCACTTTCACTCACACAGGTGAGAGGACCTTACTGGAAGCATCCACCAAGGAGGCACCAGCGTAATCATACACAAAAAATCCTCGCTTAGTTCCAGTCATTCTGTTGGAGCAAAACCTTGCACATTGATCTTTGTTGTTTTTCCTTATTAAATTTGATACTGTCAGCTGGCATTTACATTGTATAAAAATGTAATGATGAAGGAACCAGGAAAAATGGTCCAAAATGATTTAGAATTAAATCTCTTTATATTAACGTACTCTGACTGTTACAAATATTCTTACCTTCTCCAAGTTGCTTGATTTTAGAGAGATGTTTTGTTCCAACAGTGGCCCTATACTTTATGCAATGATATATAATATCAGTTTTTAAAAATGATATTTATAAATATAAATATTCTAGATCAGAGTATTTTGTGTATTTGGTGTATGTTATTTTGCATATAAAGCTCAGAGGAGGCCTGGTCCTCTGCTGACCTTTGGCCAAAGAGACATCTTGCTCACACATTAACGGCCCAAAGTAAGCCTTTAACTTTACAGAACTTGATTTGATGCCATAGTGCCACTAAAACCCTTCACTTCTGGCCCACTCACGCTGACATGATGGCCAAGCAGGGCTGGTCTTTCTTAGACCTTAAATAAGTTAGAACAAGCATTTCATCAAATGGAAAGTAATTCATCAGAAAGTAATTGACATTATTTAATTCAATTAAAAAAAAACTTAATTACAGTAAGTAAATAAGTATTATTTAATCGTTGGGGGGAAAATACAGACTGTAAACAGCTGCATAGTCAAAAGCTTTTATTCTGATGTCCAGTAAAGTTCAGTGTAGTTGAAACTGAGTGAAACTGAACAACTGAAGAGTTTAAACTTTTGTTGCAGTTCAAAAATCAGTTGCTTAATTTATTCTTATTAACAATTAAAGTTTCCATATTCTACAGTTTACTTCACTTGTTCCTTTGATGTTCACTTATACTGTCTGTATGGGGTTATGTACCATAAACATTTTATTTTTACATGAGCATTTTACTTTTACATGAGCATTTTATTTTTTAAATGAACATTTTACAACCTCTCTCTATCAGTTAAAATAAAACAGGCTGCTTTTACTATCTATATAAAACCAATATATGTAAACTAACTCTGTCCTAATTGGCTATAGTGTGCATTACTCAGAGAGCAGTTCAGGCAGAAACACTCCTTACAACGTAAGTATGAATGGACGGGGCTAAACTGCTGTAGCCTAAGTAGGCAGAAGAACAGTGATCAACAATAACATCAAAACCACTTGTCAAACATTGTATTAGCCCCATTCTTGCCACCAAAACGGTTCTAATCTATTGAGGAATGGACTCCTCAAGACCTCTGAAGGTGTATTGTGATCTGGCACCAAGTCCTATATGTTGTGAGGTGGGGCCTCCATGAATAGCACTGCTTTGTACAGAACATTCTACAGGTATGGCACTCTTTGTCATGTTCTTCAAACCATTTCCAACCATTTTTATAGTGTGGCAGGGTGTATTGTTCTGCTGAAACCTGCACTCAGGGAATACAATTACCATGAAAGGGTATACATTTAGCTAGGTGGTACCTACGAAAGTAACATCCACATTTACGCCAGGATCCGAGGTTTTCCAGCAGAACTTTGCCCAGAAGATCACACTGCGCCTGCTGGCTTGCCTTTTTAGTGCATTCCAGCCATCCCCATTATGTAAAAGAAAACGTGAGTCATCAGACCATTCCACCTTCCATTGCTCAGTGGTCCAGTTCTGATGCTCACATGCCCATTTTGCAGCTATGCACCCCCAGACAGAGCAAGCTGATATACACTGTGTGTTCTTACACTCTTTTTTTTTTTTAAATCATAGCCAGCATGAACTTTTTCAGCAATTTGTGCTGCAGTAGCTCTTCTGTGGGATCACACAAGATGGGCTAGCTTTTGCTCCCTATATGCATCATTAAGCCTTTGGGACCCTTAACCTGTCACTTGTCCATACTTGGACCACTTAGGTAGGTAGGTACTTACCAGTGCATACTGGGAACACCCCACAAGACCTGCCATTTTGGAGATGCTCTGACCCACTTCTAGCCACAATAATTTAGCCCTCATCATTCAGACTTACACTTTCCCATTTGTCCTACTTTCAACTCATCAACTATAGGAAATGGCATTCACTGCCTAATATATTCCACAACTTGACAGGTGCCAGTATAACCAGATAATATTATTCACTTCACCCGTCAGTAGTCTTAATGTTGTGGCTGATCAGTATAGGTGAATATGCTGTTTGTTTATGTCAAAAGCTGTGAATTAAAATGTCTTTTGCAGCTGAGTTTCCTTATACGAATTGAATAAAGAATTAGAAGTATGTTTTGAAACATTACCACCGTTTTAATAACACATCAAGTTCAAATGCCATTTGGAAGAAACACAAAACACTATATCAGGGTTGCATAACAGAATCAGTGCTTGGTAGTACATTAATGCTCTTGAACTTGTGATATAATCTTGAAGACATTTTGCCTCTCATCTGATGAGCTTCATCAGTTTTAATGTGTTTCTTTTGCTGAAATGGCTGAAATGAACTGTTCACTGACCTACATTACTAAGACCACCACATACAAAGAAGAACCATGTTCTATATTTCTGCTTTGATAAAGTGGCCTCTGACAGTAGTTTTCCAGCAGCTGGCCTTCCAGACCTAAAATACTTCTAATCCTAAACTAAATTATAATTCAGTGTATTGCCATCACTAAATCTTCACTAAAAACCCCTGCTTTAGTATAGGTCCTGGTTTCACCTGCATCCATAAAACCTTCCCAAAGCCACATATTCAAATGAGAGGTAAATCATCTCCGTGCCATTATGCAAGTCAACAAGTCTGCTTTCCACGCAATCTCTACTGAACAGACAGTTTCCACTTCAGTTTCAGCAGTCTCTTTCTGCCGCCCCACTTTTAGTAAATATTTACAGTGGTTATATCTCACTGAAGATAAGAGGCGCAGAGGAGAACAGAAGAAAGGCTGTACGTTTATGGTGCTTCTAAAACAACGCCTTTCTCAAAGTCTGAATCCTCTTTGGTGTGACACAGATTCAGATTTGTTTTTGAGGAGGATCAGATTTGTCTTATTCTAACCTTGAATGCATCTCTCACATCATCTACAATCATCCCTTCCCAAAAAGTAGCTTGAGGAGGACTTAGAACATTAAATACAAGATCATTTCAGCTCTTTCATAGCAATAATAAAGTTGAAAGTTCAAGCAGGCCAAAACAGAGGTTTATTTAGTGTTATTTAATGTAGCTCATGGAGACAGTGTTTTAAAAGTGTGTATTGTTCTTAGTTTAAATGCTGTAAAAATCAACATATGATGTAGAATGGCCATGTGGCTTGACCAGGCTTGTTTTTATTTGATTTGCATGATTAGCTAGATTGGCGGATGTGATTAGCAGGTATAATGCCATCGAAACTGGGGCACAGAAGCAATTGTGCCTTATCATAACTGTCACACTTATCAGATAATTTGAGTGGAATCGCAGTTTCCTTATGGGTCAGCTTCACGCTCTGTAGTTGTTGTATTATACTGATTAAAGGCCAGGTATGAAGGCCCAACTTCTTAATCATAATCAGCTTCAGATAAGAAGTAAAAATGAATTTTGCACACATCCTGGCAGTAGCAGAAGCCTTACCTTTTAATGTTGTGAAATAAAAAAAAAATAAAAATTTAAGTCCATCATCTTACGATTCCAACACAGTCTCTGTCAATATAACCACATAAATTCAAATATCGTGTGATCCCATCACTCTTTTTTCTGTGAGTCATTCATAACCTCAGGATGTGAATGAAAACTAGTCAGGCGTAGTGTGTGGATGTGCCCTGCACCTTACTCAGAGTGGGCTGATGCAGGGCCAACCTCTTAAACCCACTGAATGAAACACTGGAAACAGATAAACTATAACATTCAAGTTCAGCAAACATGTATCGGTGCTTTGCCAGGAAAGAGACACAACATGGTGGAGTGAGGTCTCCACTGGTTTGTGAAGATTTGTATACCTTGAGGTCATTTCAAGACAATTTAACACCATATAAAATGACATTTTTCATGTTGGCAGCTTTGTTCAGTTCTGGTTTATGGTACAGCCTAGGTCTATTCTGAACTGCATTATTTTGACCAAAACTGAACTACCAGGCCCTTCTTTTTTTTTCTTCACTGTCACAATAAAACCTCATAAGTTCATATTATTTTCCAGCTTTATGGAGTTTAAAAATGTCATCTGCCTGTTACAGTGCATTAACATTTAATGACCATTTAATTGCAAATCTTGTTACATAAACATATATTAAAATCAAGAACATTTTGTCCTTCTCCTAGAAAACGACTCTTTTAAGCCACTATAAAGTAGACCTCTATGTCATAATCAAATGAATGTCGTCCTGTCGACAATTTGCTGTCTACCCAAAATGTATTGTGGTTCATGACAATGACAACTAATACTGCAATGTTGGACAAAGTGATACGTGAATAATCATTAGTGACATCATAAAGATTTGATTCATCTGGAGACCAAGACACCAAGACAAACTGTCTTTTGCAATTAAAAAAAAAATTACAAGGGACTCTCCAGCAATGATGATGCCATGGAACCTTTCTAGCACTTTATAGAATTTTCCTGTGTGTAAAATCTCAGTGCTATGGTGTAAAATGCGCAAAGTGACATTGTCTTATGGGAACAAAGGTAACTTCCTCTTGGCCCGAAAGCTCAAAGAGTGCCGCCCCCGGTTTCTGTCTGTTCCCATACAAACATGAAAGAAGCCATAAGTCAAAGCCAACACAGAGACCTTAGCTATTAGCATACACCATGGAAATGATCACTCTGTTGCCGAGCAACCAGCCATAGCCAGTTTACTCCTTTCTTTTGAATGGACACAGGCACAATGCTTTATCTCTGTGTGCATGTAAGAGAGAGAGAGAGAGAGAGAGAGAGAGAGAGAGAGAGAGAGAGAGAGAGAGAGAAAGAGAGAGAGAGAGATTAAAGGTGTGTTTGCTCTTTTTCTATGCTTGTATTATGGCTCTAACAAACTACAAACTCCCCAGCAACAGCCTCCCTCTCTCTGCTGGTAACATGACTAACCATCTTAGCCTAGTCTGCCCCTTGCTCTATGAAGCCTATTCAGGCAGAAAGAACAGAACATCATGAGTCAGAGTTCAGAACACACTCACAGCAAGTTGACATCGTAACTATATTTAACTATTTATTTAGGCTGGGTTGCTCTTTTCTTAGGTCCAAGTATAAACTCTCCCAAACTTTTATTGATCTGTGAAGTTTACTGTAGCCTACACCACAGTTGCATAGGCTACAGCCCTCTACCAACAAGGACTTAATCTTACATCATTCAGTTGAGCACCAGTGACCTGTTAGCATGTAGACTGGCTTTAGTATGTAGCTATGAAATTTGAGGCCCGTAACTGGAGCTCCACGGATTCCACCTTAGCATAGCTCAGCCATATGGTGCCTATTGAGTTGCAATGAAAAATTCAACAGCGCTGTCACCCCATAGACCCAGATCTTAACATTAGCCTAGCTTCTGCCCACACCCTCAGGGATCTCAGCTTACATGCCACAACAGTTTTCTTATTGCCAATGTCCATGAACAATAGTTCGTTTTGACTTTGAACTCAAGGTTTCTTGTTAAATTCCCAAAGGAAACAGCGAAGGAAAATTAATGTGGTGTCTGAGGACCGCAGGTTTTAATGGCCCTGATCTGTCTCTGGAGAAAAGTGTTGTTCTTTTCGGCAGGGCATCTCCAGAGATGCTGCAACATGGTGCCTCTGTTACATGCAGAAATAACCTATTGATGCTATAGTGCACTATTTTATTGACCTTGAAGTTTCTCTTTTATAGAAACTCAACCTGTTAACCTTTATAAAACTGGCATGAACTGATCTCTGGAGCAATGAAAGTAAGTTACATTAATGCTGGAATGCATGGTACCAACAGTAAGTTTTCGTGAGGAGAGATAATGGGGCTTTTCCAGAGGGTTTGGCTAGCTCCCTTAGTTTCAGTGCAGGGTAATGTTAATGTTACAGCATACTGAGACATCTTAGACAATTAAACATTTGTGGCATATAAATTATGCAAGACATGGTTTTATACAGTTGGTGAATCCCTGACCTCAATCTAACTGAACACATCTGAGATTAATTGGAACATTAATTGTGAGCCAGGCCTCCTTGTCCAGTATCAGTACCTGAGCACACTGCTATTTTGTCTGAATGGGCACAAATTCCTACAGACACTCTCCAACTGATTAATTGAGAAATTATTGTTTTGAGTGAATAACTTATACGTTTTCTTGGTTAGCTGGATTAGCTTGTTTAGCTTTTTTTGTTTGTTTTCTCACTCCTGGGAGTTTCCTTCCATTTTTTCTTTTACTCCCCTTATTCCTATATTTTTCTCCTTTCTCTTTTTATTTGTTTGCACTATATACATTAATCTGTTCCGTAGGACCCGAGCCTCAACTTTTGGGTAAATTATCCATGTGAATAAGCACTGCTTTGTGAAATATTTTTCATTAAAGCTGCCAAAAGTTAGGGTTAGGGTTAGGGTTAGGTAAGATCTGACCAATATTTAAAACCAGTATTTCATTTTATATTTCCAGAACAGCAGAATGTTTAGGTGGTGCTGGGTTACTTCAGTAAAATGCATTTTACCCTTCTAAAATTAAGCTTCCAGATAGATCTGGTCCCAATTTCTACATTAAATGAGTCTTCTTGTTCCTACATCAACAGATACTGTATGTACGTATTGGAATTGGTCCCACATTAGAGTATTTCTTTCTCTTTTGCTGGACATTAGACAAAAAGTATAATACATTTTAGACTTTAGAGTAGTCCAGATCAGTAAATATCTAATGATTATTATGATAATGATGATGACATTGTGATTTCACAATAACCCAGATTGCAAAAACTGTTTGGGTGTAAATGCGAGTTCATACTGTCCACTCATACTTCACTCCTTCCTTTCTTTCCTGCAGGGCTTGCCTCTCCTTCCCCATGGCTACGGCAGAGCCTGCCCCTGCCTGGTGGAAGCTGACCTTCCTCCGCAAGAAGAAATCCGAGCCCAAGGTACTGTATGAGATACCTGCGGAATACACCAACACTGATGCCACACCTGGAGCAGCAGGACCACAGCCAGATGACAGCCAGTTCAACGCCCGCCTCGAACGCATCGTGGACAAAACAGCCACGAAAGGACGTCATGTTAAAGTCTCTCACTCGGGTCGCTTTAAAGAGAAAAAAAGGATTCGTGCAACGCTAGCAGAAAACCCTGAGCTGTTTCCCAACTCCGACACTGGAGGTGGCAACGAGAGCACAGGGAAGTGAAGGCCATGGAGTCATACAGCTTGGGGACTGCAACTATGCTCTTCAGTCAGATTTATACAGGGCTACATATGCACAAATGTACATAAAAAACTAAAAAAGAAAAAAAGAAAATATCACTTCTGCACCTCAGCTCAAACATCTTTTAATATGAAAAAATCTAGGAATCTGACAAATCAAAATACTTCCCCATGTTATGGTATAATCTTGAGTCTTGGACTTTCCGTAGTTTCTCTGTTAAATCCTTAAAATTATGGAACCACCAAACCAGTGGAATAGCATTCAATACCTTACACCCAACTTCATCTAAGTAAAGTGTAAATAAAGAGTTTAGCTTACTCTCATTTAAGAGGTGCTCATGTGCATTGCTTCATTGAAAGCAATAGACTTTTCCATACTCTGCAAATACAAATGTGTTCTTTCCAAGCAACAGTTGCTAGATTGGACAAGCTTTATAAATGAAATTCACACTTAAAGAAATGACCGAATGTTCATACTGAAAAAATATCAAAAAACTGCACCTGGCTCATCCTTATACTGGATCCTTTCACACATGGAAAATAAAAATCATGGAAAATAATAACACACTGTAATTTGACATTTAATTTAACTGAGCTGTACATTACATTACAAGCTGAAGGGGATGTTTCTCAGCGTTCTGTAAAGTAAAGCTAATCCAGCACAGCAATAGTAGCTACAGTGAAAGTCTGCTTTTGTGGGCAGGGCACAGATAGTTCAGTGGGCCTTGAATTAAAAAAAAAAATCTTCAAGGATGGTTGTTTCCATTTGCAATATTTGCAATTTAGTCTGCATGCACATGCTTAAAAATATAAACCCTCAGTCTACTATTAAAGGCCACAGTCATTTTTTTTATCCACATAATAAACAAACCAACAAACACAGAAATGTGTGTTCTGTTTTGCGTTTTTGTACTTATTTTTTAACCAGAGTATAGTTGGCAAAATAGTTTGCAAGAACCTCGGTGCCTTATGATCAGAGTAACATTCAGTTACTCAGTCACTGCACATCCTCTGTCGCCTTGCTTTGAATTTCTCTTTGTTTTAGACTGTTTTTGTTTAGTTATTGATTTGTCATGTGAATGTTTTAATTATTGTCACAATTATTCATGTTTATGATAACTACGTTACGAAAACGTAATCTAAGATTCTAGTTATTTCAATGATTTGAGCGTAATTTCTTTTAAGGTACAATGCAAAGGAAAGCTTTGAAAGTAATAATAAAAGATTGAAAATAAGACTAATAAAACATTTTTTTTCCCAGATGTTTAGTTTCTTGGTTAAATTCGGGTTCGTGTGTGTGTGTGTGTGTGTGTGTGTGTGTGTGATTGTTTTCTGATTTTTTAATAAAACATCATGTAGTTCCCCTGTCTCACCAGGAGAGGGTCACTCTGATCATTCTACGGCAAGTGTACTTTAACATATTTATTTAGTTTTTGTATATTATTAATATTCCTGGAAACAGTACTGCTGTCTGTGTGGGCTTGTACCCGGTACAAATAAAACTGAACCAATATATAAAGCATAAAATATACTTCTATAATTAATTTTATATATTTTTATCAGTCACACACTAGAGGGCAGTAGAGCTTGTGTATTGAAGAAGAATACATTTGTTTCCAAAAACACTCATATCTGTTTCCATACCATTGACAGAATGTCTAAAATAATTCGTTTTTATAAAATATGAAAAATGAACCAAAAGAAGAATGAACCAAAGGCAAGTTTTTTATACTTAAAGCGCAAAACAGTTCAGTTGCAGACACACAAAACATCATTTAGAGAAACTTTAAGATTTCTGGAATGAGGCCATTTGGATTGATGAGCTCTGCGGCCACAACTAATAAACATTGTGTTTGGAGAGGCGTCAGCTAGGCTCAAACAAACTATGAGGCTGATTTTTGCCTTTTTGGGTGTGTGGGAGCTAAAGCTGCACAGGAAATGTTTTCAGATTTAATGGCAAGATAAATGCAGCACATTTATCTTGGAGCTAAATTTGCATGCATTAGCCTGGAAGCTGTGCTTTAGCCTGGATCCAAAGCCAAGCTGACTCCTTTGTGCCAACAACAAAATGAAGCTTGGGCTCTGGAATGGTTCTCAAAGTGGCTGGATCTCATCATCAATGTCCACCGAGCCACATTTAGTCAAAATAAGACATGCAGCACATGTGTGGCTAAAAAGACTTGACAACACCTTGATACTGTTTTTTCAAGTACATTATCATACACAAAAGGTCAATCAATGTACTTTACAGAAATAGAATACAAAATAAAATAAAGTAGAATTAAATAGAATTTTTAAAAAATGAAAGAAATAAAAGAATGCATAGAAAACCGCTAAAAGAATAGCCCAGTTTTAGCAGCTTTTCAAGGCTATATTTTTTAAGCTAAAACAACCAAGAATGTGTAAACTTTTGACAAGAGGATACACATTTCTGACTGTATTATTTCAGTTATAATCATGATTGATACACAAAGCAATTTCTCTGTAATGATAAAACTTACCATCTGACCATTTTAATACACTGATTACTTATATGTTCAAAAATGGTAAACAGTATGGCAAAAGCCAACTAAGATAACTTTTTCAACATTTTAGAAACACAATAATAGATGTGTTAATTCTGATCATTTGAGTGGTTAAAAAAATGGAAAAGGGAAAAACAAGATGGACAGGTTGGAGCTAGCCAAACTTTACAACAGGCTATGCTTGGACCACGTGATCAACAAGGAGACAGATTTGTTCAGTTCTCAACTGAACTTTCTGCATATATGACAAGGTATAAAGACACATAAAGGCATGTTAAGGGCTGGTTTATTATAGGATCCATGATGGAATAACACAAAACACTGGTGAAGCAGCCCTGTCATTATGCACCAAGGCTGTGGAACTTCCTCTGAGATTACTAGCTAAAGGCAGCTAAACACATTTGAATTCAGTCTTGAATTTTATTCTCCCTTTTGTGTTATTTCTTTCCTTTTATTAAATTGTGTTTTAATATTATGCTGATTTTATGTGAAGCTGATTTATTTGCATTGTTTTAGATACGGTAATGCACAGAGGTGCCTTTCCATGAAGGCACCTCTCCATGATAAAGTATTGGTTGTTTTTTATTTTTTACTGTTATTACTGTTGTTGTTGTTATTAGGATTATTATTTTTTGGTTATTATTAAAGTTGTTGGTGGTTCTGTTATTAGTAATGTTGTTGCTATGAAGATCATGATGATTATTATTTTACTTTTTATTATTATTGTTGGTTTTTGTTGTTGGTGGTATTCTTATGATACAGACGACGACGACGATGATGATGATGATGGTGACGACGACGATGATGATGATGATGATGATTATTATTATTATTATTATTATAGTTTGATTTTCTAATCCTCCGCACTGTAGATGGCAGTAATAGGAGAGCTGGCTGTTTAATATGTCACAGAATAAGAAGCAGCAGCATCAGAAGTCGTGGCAGGAAACGCCCCCCGGTTGATTTTTTTTTGCCTACTCTTCACCCGGGAGCGAGGGTCGTGTGATCGTTTGCAGCGTAAACAGCTACAGACGCCCCCCAGTGCGTCCCTGGCTCGTTCTGTCTTACTCTGTGTTACATAACACTGTGAGTACAGGGGCTTCATCCCACACGCTCTTACGGTGGGTCGGGTTAAGTTAGTTAGGGGTTTAGTTGCAGTGATTGGTGTCTGGGCCAGGAGACCCTACATGTACTTCTTAATGAATTGACATATTTCGATGTCTTCTTTTTGTTTTTATTTATTTGTTTATTTATTTGGAGGGAGGTCTTTAACTGGCAGAGTAAGAATTACTCAAGTGGGCTTGTTTTGGACGTATTTGAGAGGGTCTATCCCTTGTATTTACTTAAACAAGGACAAATACGACCACCGTTGCCAGTTTGAATGGGCAGTACTACCTGTATGATCTCTAGTGACTTTGAATGTGTGTCCAGCCTTATCAGTGTGGTTTACATTCCAGCCAAGTTGTCTGAAGAACTGATTAAAGCAAAGGAAATTGTGTGTGCTGCTGCTTGGTTGGAATGTAAGCCAGACAGTCAGACACAGACACACTCCATAAAAAAACTCCAAAATGTATGAGAAGTGCAGCAGTTACATGTTAGTGGAGGTGAGTAGGAACATTGGTTCATAATCAGGAGAAGTAAAGTGAGTTAAAAGCCTAGAATAAGCCTAAAACAGGCACAGACCTAATCCCGGATGTCTTCCCTCCTACAAGTTTGCTTTGGTTCCAACCCTAACCTAACTCATTTTAATATTCAGATATTCCAGGACATTCAGATTGGGTGAGTAGAGCAGATCAACAGGAGTAGGGAGTAAAAGACCTCTCAGAAACCTGATATCTGCAAAGAAAAATTGCTGCTAGAGATAGTTGCAGTCATAGGAGAATGTGCATCCTGAAGAAGCACAGGTATAGTGGATTAGTGAAGATTGCTGAGAGGAGCACTACTTCAGGACAAGATAGCATTTTGGTCAAAAAAAGTCTGAGTGTTGAGAAGAAAAATCCCACCACTACAGATGGTCCATGGTCAACAGGAATGATTGACAGAAAACAGTTCCTTTAGATAAAAAAACAAATGAAACCTTTACAGAGCAGTGGGTGGTGGTCATTAAAACTGGTGGAACACTAAACTATTCTCACTTCTGTATTTTTTAAGTCTACATTAATTTAATGGGTTGTGTGTGAACACAACAACACATTTAAGCAATTTCTGTTTGAATGCTAGTGTATTGATCAAAAAAATAGTTTTGTAAAAAATCTAATTTGCACAATTTTCCACTTGATGTGGAAAATCAAGATGTTTTACATGTTTGGTGTACTCCAGATGGTTTCCATGTTTGGTGTCCAAAATCTCTGTTTTATTTTAGAACTGGAGCCAGACACTAGAATGTGCTGGAAATACATCAACAAACCTTTTCTCAACCCAATTAAACTGCATTCAGTTCTTCATTAAGGTGATGCAGACTTGTTAATGTCGTTTAGGACACAGTATGACTTGTGAGCAAAAACGCAAACAAAACTTGATTGCTAGCAGGGCTGCAGAGGACTGATCCTGGATCACATTCCTCCATATTTGTGAAGGTCATTCTACAAAAAATGATCCATGTTTGGCAACAGGGTAAAGTTTTGTTCAGTTGTATTGTTCACAGAAAGTAGTACTGTGTCCTAAACCACACTGACAAGTTTGCATCACCTTAATGAGCTGTTATTGAATATCACATGAGGCTGAAAATGTAAAGTGATTCTTAGCAAATAGGTTCTTCAGTCGTCTTGAAGAAACCGAATAGTGAGTTTGGACAAAGGAGTGTTGGGGTTAAGAGGATGTGGGAAAAGGGTTTTCCTTTAAAGGATGTGATTTGTATTTGGGTGCATAGATGCTTGTGGCCAGGTATGTGTAATTTGCTCTCAGTTATGTTTTTTTCTCCAAATAATAAAAGATGGTTTGAATAATAAAGTCAGCTTTTTTGGTTATGACTTAATTTATATAATTTCATTGTCAGAACTTCACCATTATATATTGTTTTCCCACAGGTGTTTTGTGGAAGCTCTCATCTCTGCTGGGACAGCATCAGTAATATCAATTAAAAATATATATATTTATCAATTGGCATCTTCATTCTTGCAGATACAGTACCAGTCAAAAGTTTAAATATCCTTGACTTCATGATTATTTATGCTTAAACTTTAAACTTTAAAAGTGCATAATCACTTCATTTCATTCATCGTTTGTTTACATCAGTGATCATCTTAAGTTAGACTGAAAGATTTCAAGCACAACTTCCATGAACAGGGCACCAAAAAACAAGGGGTTTTCCCCTTTGAACCATCAGTTAAGAGGTCTTTGGTAAACCATTTATAACAGTTGGATGACTGGCCCTAGTGTCTTAATATTTACAAGTGAGGGTTCATTGCTATAAATAGATATTATTACAATAGAAACATAAGCTGTGTGTCATTGACAGGCTTGAATATAAAGAAAACCAAAAATGGCAAAACGTACTCAGTTAAGCAGGGAAAAAAGAGAGGCTGTAATTACATTAAGGAAGGAAGGCCAAACGTTAAGGCAAATAGCAAAAACACTACAAGTGTCTGTAAGTGCCGTGGCTAAGACCATCAAACGTGTTGAAGAAACCGGTACTCATGAGGACCGGGCAAGATCGGGCAGGCCAAAGGTGACTTCAGAATCAGAAAACAAATTTATTCAAGGCATAAGCCTGAGTGATGGGCAGTTGAGTGCCCCCAAAATACAAGCAAAGCTAAATGCTAAAAGAACATCAGAGGTTTCAATATCAACCATTCAGAGAAGACTGCGTGAAGCTGGTTTAGCTAGAGGGCAGAAACCAAGGAAGAGAATTGTTCAAGCCAAAACATCTCAGAAACTGGAAAGCTGTGAAGCGGAAGACAGGTCTACCGTTTAGATCACCAATCAAATGTATGCCTTTGAAAATTAAGACAGTGTGGTCCAAAGGTTTATGTTTAGGCAAATACAAATTGTGATTTTGATGCCTAGTTATGAATTAAGTTCCAAAATGTAAAGCATGCTGGAAAAGCGTCCTCATGAAGCTGATAGTAAAAGGAGTATTCAGGAATATTACGATTTGGATTTTGGTCACTGCATAATTAAATGTATTTGTATGTTCAGTGTTGAAATATAAAGGACATTTCTATGAGTAGAGAAGTAGAAGACAAAGATTTGGATTGCCACCTACTGTGAGACAGTGTGTGAGCATGCTCTACAGGTTTCCCACCTATACAAATTTCCACTGCTGTGTTATCATTTTGACTTATGCTTCTCCTCTTGTATGTCTGAATACACCTTGGTTTGGGAACTTACTAATTTATGTTGTTCTTCTTTTGAAGACTGTATTTCCAGGTTTCTTTTACAAACCACTGTTACTGTTTTCACTAAGTTGGAAAATGATTTTGGTTCTCCTTTGAAAGGATATTGCTGTCAATAGCAGTGTTAATTACTTAGTTAGCTAATATTACCATAGTAAACTCTTAGTAAAGTCCTCTTAGTGAAATCTTTAAGTAGCGATCAGCAACATTAAACTACGTAGCTGATAAGTGGTGATCAGTGCTTGGTGTCTTGATCCCACCTGCAAGTATGAATAATATTAAATATAACAAATTAGATTTTTTTTGTTCCTGAACATCCTACAGTTTAACTATAATGATAAGTGAAGCGAGTTTATTGAATAAAATACACTTTCATGTTCCATGTTTTCAAGTAAACATAAAAATTAAAATTTATAATATGATTAAAAACAACTAGTTTCCAGCAAGGGTACTTTTGACTGGTACTGTCCATCGATGCTCCTTTAAACGGTCGTGTCTCCAAACTCTGGACACGCGGATGAAAGCCTTTCTTTGGGGCCCATTGTTGATGTCTCCTGGAAAAGACATCAATGGTGAGATAAATGACTTGAAAAATCTCTATTCACAGCACTACATAATACAGGACTAGGCTTAATCCCTGTCAGGGAAACTGATCATTAGTCACGTAATGCGTAATTTATAGTCTTGTTTTAGATCCATCATCGTTCATATTGAATCAGAATCAGAAAACTTTATTTATCCCGGAGGAAATTGTTTAATTCACTGCATGGCCATCTCATACTTTTTTAAAAATGTTGTGTATGTGCTACAAAATATGTATATTTTTTATTCTTCTTCATAGACTGCTTTCAGAGGTTGTGGCTGAATGGCACATTGATTTGAACTCCCACAATATCAACTGTTGCAATTGTGCCATTTCTTCTTAGGCTGAACCAATATCCTCTGGTCTTGAGGTGGAGATTAAGTCTGAACCATCTTCTCTGGTTCCTTCCCTTTCATCCCCCTGATGTAGAAGAGCAACTTAAGGAAGATGGAGCACAGTCAGACAGCTGCTACGTTACAGACAGAAGAACAACAGGAGGCTCTGAGATGAGTAGGAGGAACACAAGAAAACTGCTTTGATGGCTAAAGATACAGCATCATAAAGACCTGAGGGACAAGAGTCATAGTGCAAGAGGCCTCAAAGTGGTGAGATATGTAAAATGGACACACCCAAAGCTCCCTGCAACTTTTCATCCTTGTGGTCCACCCAGGGATTAGCTTAAGGTATTTACTACCCCTTTATCTGACAGATGCCTTTGATGTGTTCCAGCTCTGGGTAACATCAAAATGAAAGTCTGCTCAAAACAAGCTCCCCAAGGAAGCCAGACACAAGGACTCGAATCTGAGTGGTAAAACAGAATCATGTTTTAAAAGACATTAACCCTCACTCATTTGAAACCGGAAAGTTCATAAGACTCTTATAGAACTTTGAGACATGTTCTTTGTATAATTGTATGTTTGGTGATTGTCTGTTCCATCCATTTTGCTGAACTGCATATGATGTTCATGAACTTTATCATTTTTGGTATCATGCATGGTAAAATCATGCTTGGGAATTTGGAGTATGCTACATGAATGTAAAATACCTCGATTACATGATCTGGTTATCTCATAAAATAGTCTTTGTTCCAGAGATTTGCACCACACAGCGCGCTGTATATGGACAAAAGTATTGGGCCACACCTTTTTTCAGGGTTTGGGCTAGCCCCCTTACTTCAAGAGAGGGGCAATCTTAATGCTTCAGTATACCAATACATTTACCAGGCTTCCAAATATTGTGGACGCAGTTTGCAGAAGGCCCTTTTCTATTCCTGCTTGACTGTGCCCCAGTGCACAAAGGAAAGTTATAAAGACATGGTTGGAGGACTTTGGTGGGGAAGAACTTGACTGGGCCGCACCAAGCCCTGACATCAGTGCCTGAGCTCATAAATGTTCTACAGAGTGAATGGGCACAAATTCCCACAGAAACACTCCAAAAGCCTTCCAAGAAGAAGCTGTTACAGCTGCACAGATGGATCAGCACCATTTTAAAGACTATGTATTTGCAGTGTCATTAAAGTCCCTGTTGGTGTAATGGTCAGGCATCCCAGTACTTTTGTCCATAAAGTGTATCTCTCTGGACAACTAACCAATCAGCTCCATCTGACTCAGAAAATGTAAATTCTGGGACGGTCTCCTCCCATTCCTTAATGGTATAGATATGACCATTCCTTAGTGATATAAATCTGAAACAATTGAACTTGACTTCCACAGTTCCAGGTGCTCTGACCATCAACTTCTGATTCCAGTTTTTTACTCTTTTGATCTCTGACTGCTCTTCTGGACTTTCAGTCTGATGTTTGCTAGTAGAGAAGCAGACTTGACTGATATGGCCAGGCCACTCAGTCACTGGGGGCAATTCGAATATAATCTTGAATTTGACTGTAAAATGTCTCTGTCTACTTTCTCCAAAGTTTGCATGCCAGTCTAGCTTAACAAATGCCTTGTTAAATATGTCTACAACTTGATCTCAGAATCTGTCAGTGTTGTTTGCCTGTTTAAACACTGACATCGTCTGAATCATTCAGGCCTGTGGTCTTTCACTTCATCAAGTGTCAAGATAATCTTTTGCCATTTAGTTGTTTCTGTTACATTATTGTTTTATTTACATGGGTTTGTATCTAATTTATCCTATTATATATTTTACCTTAATTTGTAAAGTTTGTGTCTGAGTGTTTTTTTAATCACGAGCAACCCTTTCCTGCACTAATAGCTTCCTCTGCGATAGCTAGTACTGATTTTGGAAAGTCCGTTTTGGAACAAAAACGCTGCTCCAGCACTTCATCAAGGTGGGTTGAGCTTCATCATTCAATTGAACGTACAGGGGGTCTTCGAATTATGCCACAGATCCGTTCCTTTGACGGTGATGTAACCTGAGTGAGCGTCGTAAACTGGAATTGTCGCATGTCGAGACTTGACAACCCCCTGTAGTTCTGTACAACCCAGTGCTGGGGGCTTAGTAGCCCTTTAGTCAAGCCCCTTGTTAGGCCCATGAGCGGATGATCCCCAACAAAGACAAAACCTTTGCATAAAACATCAATAAGCGTGTATCTTAAATTATCTTAAGATAAAGTGTAAAGTGTCCATTTTTCACACATGAACACAAACCAGCACACAGTGAACAGTGCAAAACTTGTACTCTACACTTAACCCATTCACCCAAGTGAAGCAACAGGCAGCCAGCTATGCAAAAACTGACATGTGAAAACTTAGCACCTTAAACTCAATCCACCATTCTTTCTTTGTTTTTTAAATTTTACTTTACACTTTACCTGCATTTCTTTAGAGATTACAGTCAGCTCATGTAAGGTTAAATAGACTGATAAACAGACAGATAGATTTATAGATAGACAGATACAGACAGATAGATATAGACAGATAGACAGCTACACAGACAGAGGCCGATAGATAGATAGATAGATAGATAGATAGATAGATAGATAGATAGATAGATAGATAGACAGACATAGATTGAGAGATAGATGGATAAGATAGATAGATATGCAGATAGAAAGTCGTCATAGTTTACATAAGATGGTTTATGGGACTGACCACTGGACTATAGGATTACTTTGTAGTCCAGGACGGTGCTTCCCCGTCTGGGATCCCAGAATGTCCCATTCAGAATTCACTATTTGCAAACCTCCGCACTGCAGGCGGCAGTAATCCACCAACTGACGTTCAGACCACCAAAAATCCCAAAAAGAAGCAGTGGGAGAAGTCGTGGCAGGAGTCGGTGTGTTTACTCCCGGTCTGCCAGGCTTTGTTGTTATTTTGCACACAGGAGTGGTGGTCATTTAAACATTTGCAACATTAATATCTCCTACGCTCTGGAACACTGTTTTACTCTCTTAATAGTGTGAGTATTATTTACTGTTCTTCAGATGTGATGTTCTTACTCTTTTAACATTTTTCCCTTTAAAGTATAATCGATTAACCAAGACAGGGTTGTGATTTGAGGTCTGCTTTCTTAGATTTGCGCTAAAGGTACGAAGCTAATGAAAATAACCAGTAAATGAAGCATCAGCTGGTTAAACTGGACCTCCTGTGAGACCCCAACTTAGACACTGGGCAGAATTTTATTGGCTGATTGATTGGAATCAGTGAGTGTGTTGGGGTAGTCATATTTAACTTACTGAGTCAATAATCTTGTGTGAAAACGTGTGTGCATGTGTTTAAAGCATCATAAATGCACAAAGAGTTGTGAGGTGCTTTAAGTCCGTATAATAAGTGAAGCATGCAAATTATGCTATTTTAGGAAAGGAGAAACATCACCAATTGTGTTCTTTTTCCTCAGGTCCTTTGTAGCAGTCCTCTGCTGTGACTTCAGCCAGACTTTTTATTCAAGAAAATACAGTACCAGTCAAACGTTTTAGTCCTCTCTTATACTGTAAACCTGTATATAATCATTTAATTTCATTGTGTGCATCTGTTTGAATAGGCCATCAGAAGTGAGTTGCACTTGTGCAGCAAAAAGTATGGTAATATTAAATGCAAGAGATTTCTCTCTTTAGCCAGATTAGTTTGCCAGGTGTAACAATGTTGAAGCCCTAACCTTCATGTCTTTGATACGTTTCCTTCAAGTTAACCAGCATCTTAAAATATTAACCTTTTGTTAGCAGTAATTATAAGGTAGTTTTGGAGGGACTGCAATAAATATAGGTAGCATAAGCACAATATTTGTAATGTTCCTAATTCTTAATTTCTGAATGTAAAGGAACAGAAAATGGCAAAACACGCTCAGCTAAGCAGGGAAAAAAGAGAGTCTATAGTCATTTTGAGAAACGAGGGTCGATCTTTAAGGAAAATAGCAAAACTATTGAAGGTGTCTGTAAATGCGGTGTCTAGGACCATCAAACGGATTGAAGAAACTGGTACTCATGAGGACCGCGCAAGGTCGGGCAGGCCAAAGGCAACCTCAGAAACGGAGAACAGGTTTATACAACTCATGAGTGAACAAAATGGTGATTTAACTGCCTCTCAAATACAAGCACAGCTAAATGCTACGAGAACATCAGATGTCTCAATATCAACAGTCCAAAGAAGACTGCGTGAAGCTGGCTTAGCCAGGGGGCAGAAATTCCGAAAGGCTTCTTCAGCCCAAAACAGCACAGAAACTAAAAAACAGAGGAGTTCCACTCTCAAGTCTTAAGAAATATTTAGCACTACCACAGGAGTGTCCAGTTTCTGTAAAGGGCCTATGTGGTTGGATTGCAGTATAAGAGGAGCACACATGATTGTTTGAAGACTGAGACCAATTAAATAAGTGTGATCATTTGAGCTTTTGCTTATTTAGAATGAAAACACACAGCCCTTTGCAGATGAGGTTGGACACCCTTTGTCTACCATATGCTGTACCAATCAAAAGTTTGGACACACTTGATGTAATAAATGGTTTTCATGAAAACATTTAAGTTTACAGAGGTGCGTAAATTCTTGTAAGACACGTAAGTGGCATCAACAGTGTTTAAAACTGCATCGAGGTAAAATAAGCCCATGTATAAAAATGAGTAGTAATACACAGTTTTGATTTGAGTTTTTTGGGGTTACTGCTTAATTCCATGTTTTGTGGTGTTCTGGTGTGACCAGTTCGTGTATATAAGACATACAGAGGGTATGGAAGAGCAGGAGTCCAACAGATGCAGTTCCCTGCCTTGGTCTATGGTTGGCTTGCTGGTCTAAGAGTTGGTCATCTTAATTCATGATGCTTAGTTCGATGGGAATTTCAGTAAGCTTTACTATCACACCTTACAATTTCACCATTTCATCAGTCCTTTATTCTTCAGCATGGTAACAACCATCAACACATCTCAGGATTAAGTTTTTTCTATTTTGCAAAGAAAAGAAAATTAATATTACTAAAACTACATTGCCTCTACCTAAGGCTTTCATGACAGCTGACATGAACCTACAAAAATGTTTATAAAGGCTTATGTAGGTGTCATGTGGCCTTTTGAATGGTGCCCTTCATTAAAGTGTTACATGCCTGGTCTCCAGATCTCAGAACCATATAATTTAACAGAATGTGTTTCTGAATCTAAGAATTGAGAGTACTGAACACTATTTTCATACCTCTTATGATTTGTTATGTGTTTTGATTTGAGGATTTGCCAAAAATAATGACTTTTGAACATAATTATATTTTATCAAGTGAACTTTTGCCTGGTACTGTAAATCAATGACCCCTTGAAATAGTCACATCTTTAAGTTCATGCTTAGGCCAGGTTTTTGTGGGGTCTGTTAAAGTCTCCAGGAAATGTCTTCTGGAAAGCTGCAAAGGTGAGATTAATTAAACTACATTTTAATATATTAGTTATTGATGTATTAGTAATTAATATAAATTAATTATTTAATATCTGCATTAGATCTGTCAGCCACAGTTACAGTAACACATTCTTTGAATTGTTTGTTCATAGAAAGAATTGTGTATGCACTACAATAATGTGCTTTTATTCTCCTTCCCTTCTTCTGAAAGCTTTCAGAAGTTTGGACTGAATGGCAGAGTGAATTGGGCTCATTGGCTCCTGAGATTCTGATTCTTTGAGGAACTCATCACCTCATCACACGTACTTGGAAGTCCCATAGAAAGCCTGGTTCCTGGTACATTCTTGGTAGTATTCTGTCTGCACTCATCTCTAGCTGTTCTCCAGTTCCTTCCTCCTCTTGTGTAGAAGAACAGGCTAATGACAGTGGAGCGGAATCGGACTGCTGTTATTTGGAGCAAGCTGTTATTTGGATCAGACACAATACGCAGAGCAGAAGGCCCTGTTTTCAGAGTTTGGAGTTGAAGCAGAGGATATGGAGACTGAAGGAGGAAACTGCATCTAAGGCAGAGATGATGGACACAGTTCATAAAGAGTCAAGAGTGTAGAGGCAAGCCAGACTTACAGAGTGGATTAGAGATCATATGAAAATTACATTTTTGAAAGTTTAAGAAGATTGCATTGTTTAAAGTGCATACGTTATATTATTTACCATGTTTTACTTTTTGTGTGTGGATGGTCTTTGTGAACAAAGTGCAAAATACATCCAGTCAACGATTTCTCGTCATTCACCTGGTCACATTTGATGTGTAGATAATGCACGTAAACCACAAGTTTTTGGTTAACTCTCAAGTGTTTTTTTTTTGTATTTTTTTTTTCCTGAACTCTTAGCATGTGAGAGTTTGATTTTTCAGAATCTCTCATTTAAGTTTCCCTACACACCCTTTCCCTCCCACACCAGAAAAAGAAAAATAGTTTGTAGATGCCAAGTTTTAAGTTTCAGGCATTCACTCCTGCTACTCCTGAAGCTGTTTGAGAGAATGTGAAGACTGCAACAGCATCATGGCAAAGGGAGGATACTTTGAGAAATCTAAATTATGTTTGACACTTGTGTCATTGCACAGTGCCATAGGTAATACTTTGTAGTGATGTTTTTACTTCTGACTCAGATACACTATATAGACAAAAGTATTGGGACACACCTGTTTTTCAGGGTTTGAGCCAGGCCCCTTTCAGTGAAGGGCAATCTTAATGCTTCAGTATACCAAGACATTTTGGACAACGCCTTTGTGGACACAGTTTGAGGAAGAACCTTTTCCATTCCAGCATGACTGTGCCCCAATTTACAGAGCAAGGTCAATAAAGATTGGTTGGATGAGTTTGGTGTGGAAGAACTTGACTGGCCCACACAGAGCCCTGACCTCGACCCCATCCAACACCTTGAAATGGAGATTGTGAGCCAGGCCTTCTCATCCAATATCAGTGCCTGAGCTCATAAATGCCCTACAGAATGAATGGGCACAAATTCCCACAGAAACACTGCAAAATATTGCGAAGAGCCTTCAGAGAAGATCAGTGTATTTGAATGCAGTGTCATTAAGGTCCCTGTTGGTGTTATGATCAGGCTTCCCAATACTTTTGTTAATTTAGTGTATATTTTCTCCCTTCTTATGGGATGTTTTTGGCTCGAAGAACTTTTTTTTACGTTTCTAAAACTGTTTCCATGAAAAGACATTAGTGTCGCTCCTGGAATCTTCCAGCTCGGAGGTCCATACAGATCTTCCTGTAAAAAAAAAAAAAAAAAAAAAATCCTTACCAGTGAGTTGTGCCTCCAGGTGTATGCTGCTTTTAACTGCAGCCTGCAGCTTGCTACTAGGTGGTCAGTTTTCAAGGGGCTTCTTTGTACAGTCTGTACCTTGGATGCTGTCTGGAAAAGTACCCCCACTTCAGTCAATCTATTCCTGAATGCTTGTTCTGGTACTGCCCTTAAATCCTGTCTGTTTCAGCCACTGGTTAAATTTTCCCAATCCTACAAAGGTTATTTATACTTTATAGGGAAAAACAATACTAGTTAGACTAAAATGATGGTAGACGTTCTGCTGGCAAGCTCCGTTATATGCTCCGGTGTCTTTAAAAACCCCCAACCTTTGATGCTTTAATTTTCTTTCCCAAAGCACAGTTGTTTACTGTCTGTGTTTACCTTTGAGTCATCGCACACACATTTGACCTTTTCAGTAATGAATTTGAAACAGAAACAAAAATGAAATCCCCATAGCTGCTGCAGACTTTGTTCCTCAGCTCATTTACTGTTTTGATTCTAAAAAGAAACACTTTCTAAATCCATGGAGATGTGCAGGGTTGAAAGCTTTGCATATCACTGACATTTTCTCATCTAACTGGTATCAGCAGTGAACAAGTTTTGAGTTTGTGGATGTTTTTTGGATTCATGTCTAAGAATCCGTTCCAAAGCAGTGGAGGCTGGAGTCAGATCTGTAATCCAATTCAGTTTTCCTGGAACACCATTACTCTCATAATGGAAGGTCTGTAGTTGTACATTTCTGACATGCACTCGACCCTGCAGCTTCTGTGCATAATTACAGAGAGAAGGCCAAAATAGTTTATTTAGTGGACCTTCCCATACAAAAGTGTAGTATATTGGGAATATGTTCTAATTGCATTTTGGAGCTGACAACATTATATTAATTATATTCCATTTGGATTTGGTGGTCTTAACACCATAGGTTTCAATGTTACACAGTCTAAGCCTTCTATAGAAAAAGGATCAATCACCATTTGCGTCTTTTTCCACCCACTTCACATGAATGTTACACAAGGCAGAACCTAATGGAACTAGATGGTAGGAGAGATTAGTGGTTGGTGTAGCATAATGGGTATTACTGGTACACCCCCTTAAAGGACCCATATCGCACATTTTTGTATTCTATTTTCATTTATAAGATTTTTTCCATTTATATGTATCAAAAACATTTACTTCTTTACGACCATTTTCCAACTTTATTACTTCGAATTTTTGTTATTGTGCGTGTAAGACTTTTTTTATAAATAACTTCTGTTTCAAATTGGTTGTCCTGCATGGTGCCTCGTTTTAAAAAGCGAATAGATGGGGATAAACTGATACAGGCTGAATGAGTAGATACTGTATATTTAAATGCATTTTGTAGCATCACAAAAAAGTACATTTAAAACAGAGCATTTTTGTAGTTGTGTTCATATGTGGACAGTATGGACTGAAGAGAGTGAACAGTACATCGTGAAACTTTGACGGTATTCACATATTATATAAAACTTTTTATTTTTAAAAAGCAAGGACAAATCTGTTTCCTGTGACATGGACCCTTCAATGTATGCCTGAATTCTTTACCACCAAAGTGTGAACTTGCTAGCTTTTACAGGATTCAGACTAAGCCTAGCACTAGAGTTGGACATGCAAACTAAGCATACCTGAAATATAACAGTGCACTAAAGCTTGAACTGAACTGAAAGCCCTCTACTACACAAATGCCCATACAATTCCAATATTATTTCATTGATAATATCAAGTGCATAGTATGCAGCAGCAAAAATGACACTCTTAAGTGCTATAAATTCTGGTTTCCCTTTGACCTGGCTAGGCTGCATCTCTGTGGGGCACTAACATGTTAGGGACAAAAATGCTTCCATTACATGGAAGTATAAAATGCCTCAGATGTTGAATATAGTAATGATATCAAATTTAGATACTGAGCTCAGCTTATCACAGTTGGAGCAATCCATACTGATATATGCCTTTACATGACTTCAGTCATTACAGTTACATTTCAGACAGAACATAAAAAGTGTGCAAAACTGTTCTCGTGAGGACTTCACAAAGCAGTTCTTCCAAACTCTTCTATACCAATAGAGAGTGTGCTGTAGGACACAATGGTGATGATGTAGCATATTATTTGCAAACTGCCATAAACATGCATCTTATTAAGACAATTCTATGTATCAATAAGCAATACAGAAACACTTATTACTACCCACTTACAGAGTTAATGTGAGCACTGCCAGGCATTAGCGCAGGTGTCTTTAAACACCTAAAAGACTTTCGTCCCAGTCTTTAAGTTCATATATACTCATACTTTTCCTCTTCAGCAAAATTGTGGTGAATGTGTGGGTGCAACAGTATCAGGGGCAATACTTCAAGTTAGCCATGCAAAACCATGTCAATGCAAATTCGGCCGATCACCTTCACAAAATATGTGAGACCAGTGTCTGAAGTAATGTTTTGAGGGGAACGTTCACATGTTTTCTCATTGGAGAGTGCATTTTCCACATGTTGTCTCATCATCCTGTTCTTCGTTTACTGCAAAATAGAATTCAAAATGACAGTTCATATGGCATAGAGCACGTCTACGCAGCACACAAATATTTCAAATTGGATGAAAATCAAGCCATAAACTGAATTTTGCTTTGAAGTTATAAAACCAAAGTGTTACACTTATAATGGCCAGGTGAAAACAAATGAATTCAAAATAGGTTGCTTTAAAATATACTGACTGTATGGACATTACAACAATGTTTTAAATTTGAAGTTTACATATTATATCAAATATTATATCAAAACTAAACATAAGTAAAGAGAATACCAGTATTACTAAAGAGGAAAGTAAACTCACATTTCACAGGTAGAAATGGACTCCTTCCATTCTGTGCCACCATTTCCTCCACTTTTAGCAGAAGATCAGAGACTTGCTCTTTGCCTCTGGCAGCATTGGTGCTGTCTAGTACATGATAGTAGTTCAAGCAGTGCGCCATCAAACTCAGCAGCTGTCCACCATTCCTTTGGATCTGCTCCTCAATTGGTGTTGCACCCAGCCAGTCACCACAGGAGAAAAGTACCATCGTGTGAAGAGACACCTCCTCACCAAACATCTCCAGGTGGTTCTCTAGAGCGCGCCTCTTTCTGGAGGTGAGGGTAGAGATGACAGGAATGACCAGTAGGAGAGCATGTGGACCTGGGTGAAGTAGGCCAGCTCCTCGTTTGATTTCCCTTCTAATGTGAGCTGGTGTCCGTTGGACAGAAAACCAGTCCCATCCTGGCGTGTCCACGACTGTGACGCGACGGCCGCCGACATGCGCCTGGCAGCGAAGGGAGATTTCGGTTTTTCGGCCCGACTCAAACTTGCGTCCTCCCAAGATCATGTTTCCTGCTGAACTCTTTCCCGCTCCTTGCCAGCCCACTAACAACATTCGTAACTCTGAGAGAAAGAGATGAAAGGGCATAAAAGATCAGGAGGTAAGCATAGAGGCAGAAAAATCAGAGAGACAGATAAAGAGATAGCGAGGGAGAGAGAGAGATTACAGGTTCAGAGTACATGAATCAGCAATGCTTTCTAGATTTATTTTATTCTAGACTAGTGCCTGATTCCAGAACAGGAAGGCTGGAGTCCAGACCTATGTGGCAATTTCCTTGCCCAAATTACCTAATACATTCATTCATTCATTCAAACTTCATTATTGAATGAATATTGGACTCTCGCAACAGTGCATGCTGATATATGTAATTATCTTATTTGGTGTTAAAACATTATCATTATGTGCAATATCTTATAATGTGCATTAGTCTTAACATGTGCAATATCATGCCGTTTTCTTATTGGGTGCTAAATCATTTCTTTACATGCAATATCGTATTACAATGATATGCAATAGTCCTACAGAGTGAATCAGAATCATTACTGATCCCAGAGGAAATTGCTTAATACGAAGGCGAGACACAGAGCAGTCACAGCATGCTGCAGCAGGCTTGTGGCTGCACACTCTCGAAATATCACTTATGTCAACATTACTTATGTCAATATACTACTGATCTCTATTATGTGCAAAATTCAGTGAGTGATCTCCTATTGAACAAAACGGTGTGTAAAAGTAAGGTGTGCCTTAAACGGTTCCCTCATTTGCTGGACACCAGCCCTTCAGGACCACAGCTGTAACCCTAGAGAAAACTGAGATGGCCTCACCTCTTGGTGGTGATCTAAATATTGTCAACACCTCTGCATCACCAGTCGTCATCCAATTTCGCTCATCTCCTCTCTGGATCTGTACAGGCCAGGAGGCCTGAATACTCTCATTGGCCACAAAGAATGAGCCCTCGTTCTCCTGTACCATCTCTTCCAGTTTTTGCAGCAGTTCGCTAACCTGTAAGGGAGGACAGTATGAACTGATTTTTTTTTTTTTTTTTTTTTTTTTTGAAAAATAGAACACCATAGGGAGTGAAATACCATAAATGATAAGTGATTCGGTCAAAGGCACAAACCAAAGGTGAGTAGAACGTATCTGTGTTAATTATTATAATGCATAAAACTTGAGTGTTCTAGTGTTTTTATACAACAGTTTTACAAAATAAAGAAAAAAGTAAAGCAAAGGAGCTGTTCGGTCAAACTACTAATTGTATAAATCCCACAGCATTATAACTGTTGACAGCTCAGCATGGTCATATAGTTTTTCTTCTATTTTTTTTTTTTTTTTTTTTTTTTCCCAGTTATTGGTTCATATCATTCACCAAAGTATCAAAACACTGCAGAGCAAAGATACAAAGCACTTTTGGGGCAATTGCTTGACACCTGTTCACAAAATCTGTATGGGAAGTAGGCCTCTAGGAGGTGCATGACCCTAGCTCACTACGATTCATTTGTATAGTAGCACCACCTAGCCACTAATGTAAATGGAAAAATCTAGCACTTTACTAGCCAATATTTTGTGATGTAAAGATTCAAACTTCACAATATTTTACATAAATTTATCACTACCACATTATTTGGAAGCATACCAAATTTAATGAAACTTTAATAAGGGGTGAAACAACTAATACATTTCAATATCTAAAGAACCGCTTTTTATGAAATTTGGTGTGCATACACTTGTCTACATTTGCTAAGATCTCCTAAAAAAATGTTTGGCTTGCTTAATAGAATAGCCACCAATAGCCCACCAAAGTTCAGTAGTCAGTAGTCTTAATGAAATTTTTTAAGCTCATTCATAATGGCATGTAGATTCCTTTTGCCCATTTTGATTTTAAATCTTTAACATTTATGTTTAATTGTCATCTTTCAGCCATTGAAGAGTCCAAATCATTCAACCCACAGCTGCTTGGACACCGCTGAATACCGTTTATACTCTGCGTTGATCATATTATGGTACGTCTAGTTATTAACAGTATTATATGACATTACATTACACTACATTCGTTCATTTGGCAGACTCTTTTACCCAAAGCGACTTACAATACAAGGAAACACTCAAGTTTCAGGACAGAGTGAGAACCAGGGGAGAGTTCTAAGTACTAAAATCTTTATGTAAGAGTAATACAAGAAGGTGCATTAGGAAAGGAGATGTTCTCTGAACAGATGAGTCTTCAGAAAGGGAATATAAATGTGCTATTATAATCATCATAAGGTCTGCAGCAGAAAAAATCACAATTCCTGTTTCACTTCTCTCTATTAATGGATACACAGGGTTTTCCAGGTGATAAAGGTTATAATTTAGCTCAGATTTATAATGTCTACCATTTTTAATTAATTTTAAATAAACAGAATCATTTTTCTATTAAAACTCCAAGGTTACATTTATGCAATGGCAAATTATCTAATCAAATCCCATAGGGGTTTTGGAATTAGCATTATTGATTATGTATATAATTGTACTCTTTTTCTTGATTATGTTTTGATATGTCAGGCTTAAGCTGTAGGCCTCACTCTAATAGTTAAGGTTCACCACTGATACTTGATATACTTCTGAACACTGAACATTCTTATATTGGTAACTAACCTGTGTACCGTTCTTAGAGCAGGTGTTATCCAGAGCATGGTATCTGTTCCCACACCTCTCCACTAGTCTCTGGAGTGCTGTTCCCCCTTCTGCAATAAATTCTTCCACACCATTGCCCCACAGCTGGTCTGCTCCAGTGAACAGTACCATGGAGTATCTCCATACATGCATCCCGGCTCTCTCAAGCCGATCCAGCATCCCTTGTCTGTGCTGTTCAGTGAAAGGCTCTCCAATGGGTACCACCAGAAGCAGAACATGCACACCTGGATAGCACAGGTGTCTGATGAGGGCAGACGTGGAGTTCTGTTCATCTAGTCTCTCTGCTACCACGTCCCCACCCTCCAAGCTCCACCCCGGAGTGTCCACCAGCAGAAGCTGCCCGCAGTCAAGTGTCTTTGTGCAAAGTGAGGCTTCTTGTGTGGGCTGCTTGGCAGGGCCCTCCCCTTGGCCAGTGATAGTGATGCATGATGAGGTCTTGCCAGAACCCCGGTAACCCAGCAGAAGGACATGTCTCTTCAGCAAACAGGGTGACTCTTCTGAGTGTGAGAAAGAAAGGAGGTGAGGACAGGGAAACAGAAGTTTAATAGCCGGAGAGAGTTTCAAGGAGCTTGATTAATAGACATGTGGGGAGCAGAGTCCCACACAATTCTTAACACCATGTATTCAAGTCAGATAATAATGCTGAAGTCCCTATTTAACCCATGCAAGTAGCACAATTAAGCAAGAGGAGGTGTCATAAGTATAGACATCAAACATTTGTCATTTTATACTTTTATAATTAAATAGTTATAATAGTTATATTATACTAGTTATTGTTGTCTATGCAATTTTGCCACATTTTTCAGACTTGTGGGGTTACATTTTAGTTCCTGACCTGATATCACACATGCTTTATGACAGAAACCAAATATTGACTGAACACTGTGTATTGAGAATAATACCTGAATAATAAGCCAGCACTTTAAACAGTCAAGCCCATTCTCATGCATAACTAGGCTGCTGGACACAAAGTTTCTTTTCCTCTACACCAGAACTACACTTTCTGCATGTGTTTCTAGTGCCTGCTTCATTGGCCACGTAACAGGACCTCAGGCTTGCAGTGGACAGAGAAGATGTCATGCTGATGCCGGACAATTTAACCCTGTGGTCTTGTCTTAGTCGTTCTGTAGCAGATCCTAAATGGTCCTAAATCAGCATGTCTTCTCTGAGATGTGATGTACAAAGAAACACCCTGAGGCAGAGAAAGTGGTGAGTATCACTTATGTGTGTGTGTGTGTGTGTGTGTGTGTGTGTGAGATGGTCAGACATGCAGCAGACAAAGGTAATGTTTGTGTAGCCACTTACCAGTCTTGGAGCTGGAGGAAACCGTAGCCATCTTGTGTCGGGCTGCAGTTTCTCTCTGTCTCCGCCCTCCTGCTCTTTTTTTCGTGTTTTCTCTCTCTCCCCTCCTCTCCTGTTTCGCTTCTGTTCTGCTCTTCCTGTGTACAGACTGGAAGAAGCCCCCCCTCACTCACACCCAATTCTGTGGAAACCAGAATGTGCAGGAAATCACATGCTACAGCCAAAAATGTAACGGGCCATGAAACAAGTTATTGTGAGAGCCAAAAAAGAGAGCATAGTCTCAGGTTCACATCACAACTATGTGGCATTTCCTCCATACTGCAGATCTGAACTATATTTTGCAAGATGACTAACGATTTGTAACTGTAAAATATGATTCATGGATAGTTTGTTTTAGCTTTCAGTCCAGTTCGTTCTATAAAAAATTCAATTCAAGCTAAAAGAACGTAAGCACCAATCCAAAAAATGGAAGAATAAATCTGATATGTTAGAATTGCGCTAAGACGTTTGACGTGTTAAAATTAATTCTAGTACTAATGTCTAAATGCAAATTGTAGCAGGAATATTGCTTAAGCAAGCAGAATTTCAGTTCTCAGTTGTAAGAACTCCAGTGAATTTTTCCAGTTCCTTTAAATGAAGGAAACAATTTGTACTTGCATAAAGTGCTAACATATGTGGATTATATTTTGTCTGGTAAAAAATCAATTGTTCTTAAAATTCTAATTTTTGAACACTTGAATGGATGTCTGACTACTAAAAACAACATATATACATTATTCAAATGTAATTCTTACATGTAAATGCTAAACTTTCTGTCAAGAGCCCTTTCTGTCAAAAGCATAATCATTTATATGATTAAAATAAAATTAATACTCAATTATTTCTGACAAATACTATGAGAAAATCCCTAAACCTATTGCAGTTTTTGACAAATGGCCCCTTATAGTCACACGTGAACAATGTGAAATTCTTTCTCTAAATTTAACCCATTCACCCCCTTCAGGGGCTGCCACCAACAGGGGGGGGGGGTCCTGATGAGCAGTGTGAGCAGTAATTTGTATTTTATGTAGATGTGTCTAATAGGGTGGAAAGTAAGTGGATGCAGTGTATGAAATCTCCAGCATCACTTCTGTACTGAGAATGATCCATTACGAAAATAATACCTGCTCACCGGTGGTCCTGTAGAGATCCTGAAAGAGAGAGAGAGAGAGAGAGAGAGAGAGAGAGAGAGAGAGAGAGAGAGAGAGAGAGAGAGAGAGAGAGAGAG
>JBBIGA010000027.1:8821927-8851952 GCA_037576975.1 Alestes dentex | reverse complement strand
TGATTTTCTGAGGGGTCTCTTCTGGGCAAAGTTTTTATGCGGCTTTCATAATGGTCGCCAGGATGAGTGAACATTGGCAGGAAGTTGTCAGAATATGCAACAGCATGATTGGCTTAAAAAATACAGGGAATATTTAATGACAACTACATTTATTAATTTGGATATCAAGCAGGAAAATTACTTGTTTTTTCCTTACACAATTTGTGTTCAAAGTTACAAGTGTGCTTAATGGGTACTTGAGCTTAATAGGGGCGTTTACCCTATCTGCCAAAGGGGTGAAATACATTAGACAGCAAGTGAACAGACAGTCCTTTAGCAGAAACTGCTAAAATGTATTGCTAGCATACAGGGGCGGACTGGGAAAAAAAATGGCCCTGGCATTTGGGGGTAGAACGGCCCACCATATACAATTATGCACACCACCCTTCTTTGCGCTCCCATGAATTTGTATACCAACAATGTATTCAATAAAAGTAGCATTCAACAAAGTAGCAATCAATAAATTGTGGACTTACCCAGTCAAAAACAGTGCAGCTGAATCTTTTATCAAATATTTGGGAAAAAAAGAGGGCATTATGTATGTGTGCGCCTATGATACACACACACAGGGAGAGAGGGAGGGAGGGAGAGAGAGAGAGAGATATTTTAAAAAGTGTGGATGTCTTTCATGCCTCTATATTGTTCTTAAATACCTACAGAAAAACAGCATCTAACACCATGCCCCAAAAGTTCCGTTTTAGTTCGGCATGAAAGATATATAGGCTAAATAGCCATTCTCCTAGCGGTAACACTGACGATATTATTAGCTTATTTCACCCGCGTTCATAAATGTAACAAGACAAACTAGAGTGGCAGACTATGGTTTAAAGATAGGATTGGGCCAGCCCCATGTCAATAAAGAAAAGAACCAATGGTGTGCAGATAAGTGTTTCATGGGGGTAGAGGTCATAGAATAAACTCCTATGCTGACTTTTTTTTGCGAAAGCATTACACAGGCACAGGGACCAACGCGAAAGGGGGTGGTGTTTAAAAAGCTGATTGAGCCAGCCCAGGGTCGGACAGACCAATAAATAAAAATAATAATAAATAAACCGTGTTGGCCCAAATAGCACGTCGGCCCACCGGGAAAATGCCCGATACACCAGATGGTCAGTCTGACCCTGATGGCAAATACCGACAGGTGTACACATCCCAGCTTGCTGTATATGGTGCTGTGTAGCTGCAGACTGGTCAGAGTGCCCATGCTGACCCCTGTGTACCACCAAAAGTGTCTGTAGTGGGCATGTAGGTATCAGAACTGGACCATGGAGTAATGGATGAAGGTGTCCTGGTCTAATGAATCAGGTTTTCTTTTATTTCACATTGATGCCAAAAATAGTTCAAGATTGGTTTGAGGAACATGACAATAAGATTATGGTCTTAACTTGCCCCCAAATTCCCCAAACATCAATTTGACTGAGCATCTGTGGGATGTGTTTAGCAAACTAGTTCAATCTATCTAGCAACTTACAGGACTCTGTGAGAGAGAGTGAGAAAGAGAAAGAGAGAGTGAGTGAGAGCATGAGAGAGAGAGATATATATCATCATGAACAAGCGACTAAAGTGTATAGATGAATGGAACAGAGAGATGACAGAGGAATAAAAGGATGAAGAAAAGGCAGTTAAGAAGAAAGCAGGGAGGTGGAGAGAGAATAAGTAAGGGCCAGAGAATTAAAGAGAGAAGGAATGAGAGGGCAAGAGAGTGAGAGAGGAAGATGGAAAGTTCGAAAAGATGACAGAATTCTACAGTTTTGTGTGTTTGGCAAAAGAATGGAGAGATAGTAAGATAGAGCAAGACGAAGAGAGAAAGACTGTGTGTAAGTGAAAAAGAAAGATGAGGAATTAGATGAGTTGTGAGGGATCTTGATGGCCCTGTTCGCACTTGACCTCTGTCCTTTTCTTCAATTGCTTGGATCATCTCTACACGCACACACACACACACACAGACACACACACAGACACACACAGTGCCACAGACGGTGGTTGTCATGCTATCTGAGCACAGGGCTCTTTTGTCCATGGCTGTTTGCAGCTACCCACACATTTTCCTAATGGACTAACGGCATTATGACGGGATGAGACTGTCTGTGATCTGTAAAGCTTTGCTGTGTGTTATGGACGTGTTGGTTTATAAATCATGAACAGTGATTCAACTGTATCATCATATTTCCTGTTTTGGCTTTCATTCATTAGCTTCCTATTATAAAACAAACGGATCTGATTGTAAAATCTGATTGGCTGAGACACATTTCAGAACAAAAACACAATATACACAATTATGATTGGACATGACAATAGAAATCTATATCTATGCACCAAGCTATTAATATACATTATCAAACCATAATTATTAAGAGTTATGTTGCTTGGCAACCATAGCCTCCTGCTAACTAACTGCTTAGTGGAAGATGTTTATTGCAATTACCATTACATGTAAATGAATTGCTGAACAGTTGCACCACTGAGGTACCCTGGAGCAAGGTACCGTCCCCATACACTGCTCCCCAGGCGCTGCCCACTGCTTCAGTTGATGAATGGGTTAAATGAAGAGACAGAATTTCACGTTATTCACACTGTGTGCTGTGCTGTGTTCATGCATGGGCCACTTTACTTTAACAATGACAGCAGCTTGTAGCAAATGTCATGCCAGATGAAACTATTTCATAGTACATGCAACAAACACACAGGAATTAGGGGTGGGTAACATGGCACGTTACTTGAAGAAAATTTCACAAAACACAGTGTGTGAGATCGATCCATCCATCGATCCATTCATTACCTGAACCACTTGTCCTTTACCAGGGTTGCAGGAGTGCTGGAACCTATCCCAGTGGTCATAGTGCAAAAGGCATAGAAACACCCTGGATATATCACCAGTCCATCGCAGGGTAGACACACAAACACACACACACACCTAGAGACAATTTAGCATCTATAGGTTACATAATCACTGTACCCGGAGGCTCCCCCCATACAAACTCCACACAGAGTGAACTCTTGCCCGCCCAGCCGGGAATCGAACTCAGGACCTTCTTGCTGGGAAATGACAGCACTACCCACTAAACACAGTGTCACAATATTTAGTTTTTCTAAAATCTGATTAGTTAAAAGAGATGTAAAATAATGGTGCCGTATTTAAAAAACACCAAAACTAAAAATACAATCAGTTCATTCAATATTTCACACACTTGGATGCACTAAATCCACCTAAACAGGACTAATTATGCTCTCTTAGTAAGTGAAAGTGACCATTCTGTCATACGTGAACACATCACAGCACACAGTGTGAACAATATGAAATTGTTCCTCTGCATTTAACCCAATCACCAAGTGAAGCGGCGGGCAGCCAGGAACACAGCACCCGGGGAGCAGTGTGTGGAGATGATACCTTGCTCAGCTGTACCTCAGAGGTGCCACTAGCAGTCTTGGGAACGGAACTCACGACTTCCTGATCGCCCTAAACAGAGGCTACCACCTGCCCACATACTGCTGGTTAATGTTGTTTACACACTGACGATAACACAATATACCCAGAAAAACATAATGTTACATAATGCAAAGTAGTTTAGCACAAAAAGGATAAATATTCTTTTTTCCAGCCCCAACATGAATGCAAAGACTAACATAATCCATTCAGATTTTTAAGAACAGGCCTGTAACACATTCTAGCTGCTATAGGCACAGAACAATTAAGCAGAAATTTGCAGCAAGAAGTACTGACCACCTCATTAACATTAGGTCAATGGCTATTTTATTGAAATAGGCTATTGTGGTTAATTGTAAAGCTGCAAAGAGTATCTAGGTGGTAGATGTTCCTAATAAAATAGCAAGTGAGTCTAAGTGCAAGGTAATCAACCTTTCTATGAGCACATTTACTGCATATTCAGAAAGATGTTCTATGCCTCTGAATAATTTAGCATCTATACATTTGCAAACCTTAATGACTTACATAAATGTGTATAATGAAACAGCAGCATTGCTGCTTGCTTTCTTTGAGGCTACTGACTCAGACTTTTGCATAGTTCACACAATCATTGTGCAAGAACAAAAGGTTATAATGTTTAAAAATAGTACTAAAGTCCTTTGCTATTCAAGCACACCTCGCTTGAGGTAATGCCATTTTAGCCTTTCCACAGCCTTTCTCAGCTACAGAGCGTTAATTAGGCTTTTTATTAATATTTATGCAAAACTGTGACAATTTTTTATTCACATTTTAAGCAGAGTTCATTCATCTTCCAGAGCAATGGGCTTAGGCAGTCATTGAAAAAGCGTTTACTGTGAATGATTTTGTTACATTGCAGATGACATTTCCTTGAAATTGTCCTTCTTGATCAGTGCATCAAGAAGATAACACACAGTAATTCATAACTCTGGTGGCAGTTCTATTTCATGTGAATTTTAAAACACATACTTATACATTTTTGCAAAAGCATGTGTTTTGCCCCATAATTTGCCCCAAAATGTTTTGCCCCAAAATTGGCCCAAAACCTGCACATACATAACGTGATCTGACAGTAACCTTAAGGTTATCCATATACATGTGACAGTTATTAAGAAATAAATAAGCATTGTCCTTATTGTCCCTGGGGACATTTGGGGACATTCTGTCCTCACAAAGCACTAAATACATGGCCACAGACACACACACACATATATACACACACACACACACACACACTCCCCAAATATGGATGAGGCGGCCCTGCCCTGAAGGGGCGGGAAAGATAAGAGGTCTCGAGCTCTGGCAGTTCAGCAGAGGCGCTCGAGCTGAGCGTAATCAGGCCGCTCGGTCCGCGCGCGCACGGCGATAAGCCTCCACGGAAAAGAAAGGGAAACGTCAAAACTCAGCCAGCTCCCCACAAGACCAACGAGAACAAGAAAAGACGCGCAGGATAGAGATCCATCAGCTCCGGACCTGCCTGACACCTGCGGCGAGAAGTTCAGAGAACCTGGATGGAGCTGAACCCGAGGACTGCTCATCCACATCCTGCGCGTAACGCTTCTCTGTTGTTCTAAACGATGCGGTACGAAGCAGGTTTCCACGTTTTTTGCTTTACTACAGACCACCGGGACCTGTGACATTTACTCGCAGGATTTTGTGTCTACAGGACTCTTGTGTGGGTTGTGAGGCTGGAAACTCTGAAGGAAACTTTACACGCTCAAGCGGAGCTTTTGGCGCATCCAGCGACTTCAGCAGCGAGCAGGGTTCAGTCCTGACCTCAGATGGACCACTTTCTACTCAGAACAGAGACCCACTCGGCTGTGGAGGGCAATCTGAACGTTTACGTACTGGTCTGGAGCCTGTGCCTGTGCCGCTGATATTTCGGAGAGACCCGGGGGGTGAAGTGACTGTTTGCCTGACGCGCTCGGGACTCGTCTCGTGCGCCTCTTTAAATGCGCGCTGTCTCACGGAGGCTCGCGGAGGCTCGCGGCGGCGCAGCACCATGAGCGCGAGGACCTGGCTGCTGCTCGCGGCGCTGGCGGCGTGCGCGCTCTGCGGAACAGCGGAGGTAAGAACGAGGAACCACTTGGAACAGGTCCAGTCTGAACTTCAGTAAAAGTTCTCCAGGACAGTATTTCAGTATCAGTATTTCAGTATTCAGTATTTCAATATATAAAAATATCGCGATACTTATAATGTGTGTAAGGATATATAGCTAAGAAATGGCATATAGCTAAAATAAGTATTGCAATACTTTAAGGCATTCCCATGATACACAAAATATATCACGTTGTTTTGTTTTTCAGGAGTTTGATACGTTTAAACAGGCAAGTTAAACAGTCCAGACCAGCAGTGCTCTCATTTTATGGGAAAAATCTGTTGTGATTTTTAAAGAGGATTTGCTAAATTTAACAGATGACATTGGCTGGTTTGTTGTGACTTGTTAGGAAATAGTTATTCACTGTACAAAATGACCATGCATGTGTTCTGAGTTTCACATGCAAGGCTGATAATGGTGCAAAAATGGTAAATCTGGAAAACAGTTTTCTTTGGGGATTATTTTGTATGTACCTCTCTGCAACTAATGGATTTTTTCAGGCCCAAATCCTCTCTTTTCCCTTAGATCTTAGGTCATCAGAGATATTCATATCCATTTAATGTAGCTAATAACTTTCTGTGAGTAAGATTCTACAGTCATTAAATGCTTCCGAGATTGCTTTAGTACTTACGATCTCAAAGTACTGACAATATCACCGATATACTCAGAAAATCATCCAACACCTGGCACAGACAGCTGTAGGATGTATGTAAGTACAAGGCGAAAGGCTACAAGGTACAGTAAGCGCTGAAAAGCAGTTCTACAGAACAAACTTCATTCCTTAATGTCCTTCCCTGTCCTCAAATTAGCAGCAGCGGGTAATTGGTAGTTGGTGTGTGGTCAGAGCTCTTCATTCATCTTTATGGTGCCACATAAAAGGCTGTATCACTCTTGTGTGAGTGTAAGCATGTGTGTGTGCTTGGCTCTTTGTAGAGAGCATCTGTCCCATTGGAAAGCATAAGCAGATTTTTGTTATACAAAAAAATCTCTTTTATCTAAACAGTAAGAATAAGGTTAGTGTTAGGTTAGATTGGGCAAAGCAGGATTTTGAATGCAATGGAAATATCCAGCAAAACGGAAATGTATGTTTGTGTGTGTTTTTTATGAGCATGTGTGGGGGATGGTAGCAATTTCATACACTGATGTTACTTTGGCAGTGGTTCTATTCTAGAGTGACAAGGATGCTTGACTGACCTGAAAGAAGAGTTTAGAGTATCTTGTTAAATGTTTTATTGTCTGACTGCACTCTATTAAATGAGGGAACATCCAACTGTGCATGAACAGCCCATACCTGCCCAACAGGTGAATGGAGAGTAAAATTAATATCATTACGTTATCAGGGAAAGTGTTAATGCTTGGCAGAAATGACCAAGCACTTTTCTTAGTATTTCAGTTTATTAGTCTCTTTTCCATTGTTATTATTTCTAGGGCGCAGTACAAAATTAACATCCAGATGGGGCGGATGGTGCAGGAGGACTTTATAGCTTGCCTTTCTTGTACTTTTAAATGTCGAACTGGTAGCTGCAGGGGTATGAGTACTTTTACCTCTTTACCACTGACTGCAAATGCATCTGCACTTTGAGGTGCACCTTTAGGAAGTCCCCCTTGTAAGCGTATAATTTTTCATCTTTATATGGTGAATGATTCAGCTGGAAAAAATTCAGCGGATAACGAAATGAGCTGTTTGAGTGTATGATATTGAGAGTGTGTTACAGTAAGTAGGCATGTAGTCTCGTGTATGGTTCATGTTTAATTCATGTTTAATCAAAGTGTTGAGCGGTGACATGCTTATACCTTAAAGGGGGAATTCCGCCATCTTTTTATTGTCTGACTGAAGACGACGTTTTTGAGATGCCACATTTGCAATATGCCTCATCATAATCAGTGATTATGAGAACGCTCTGGTCTTGTAAGGTGTCTTATTTCACATTCTTTTTTTCTCAGCTATATAAGAAAATCTGACATTTTCTTAATGAAATGTGCCGTTTTGATAGAATTAATTTGGTTTATATGTAGGTAAGCACATGCACATGTGTTGTGTGTATAGAAGGCCTGCACATTATATTGTCTGTTAATCATTAACATGACACTGGTACATTATATCAAGAGTTCAAGTCTTTTCAGTATATGGGAGGGTATATTGCAATAGCAGTGTGTAGCAGTCTATTTACAGTATGGTATTTTGTCCAGATTGTGCAGCCCTTACTGGAAAATCAAACAACTGCTTAACAACTTAAAAGAACTGTTCAGCAAAATATTTAATTTGCTCAATGTTTCACTTACACTTGCAGCTAACAAGCACTGGATGTCATAAGACAACTGAGTCGATTCTCTCAACTCTCTCAAACCTCATCCAGCTCTTCGTTAAGGCACACTGATCAATGTACTTTAGAATTATGGTGCACAGTTATTCCCGCTTATTTATCAGTGTGGTTTAGGATTATGACTTAGTGTGAGCTTTAAAACTGAACTGCTATGGACGGCTATTTCAGACAACACGAGGGCTGCAGAGGACTGCTGTTACATCCATGTTGATGATGGTCATTGCCACAAAAACTGATTCTAGATCAGCACTTCTACTCCAGAGGTGGTTTGTTAATATAAACTCTGTTGTCTAAAATGACTGACACAGCACTTTGAGCTTCACAGTGAAGTTTTGTTTTTATAGCATACAGTTATAAAAAACAAAATAAATTACAAGTTATACTGCATTCTAAACCTTAGAGAAGAGATGGATGCTGTGTGAGTATGTTGAGAAACGTTTAGCCTCATAGTTCCAACACTAAAGAAACAAAATGTGCACCATACATGTCATGACTGGGATAAGTGAAAAATTGTGTAGCTTCAATTTTTTGCTGGAATATTCTTCTAAATGGCCAGGTCCTGACTGTATTCACGGTAATAAACTAATAACTTAGTTATTGCATTGTTGTCCATGTCATTTCTGATGAATAAGCTTTAATATGGAACAAGCCTGAGATTTTAAGAGGTCCCTTCTACACACCTATTAGTGATAATTAGCTTAGTTTGAAAATGGTCTGGATATATTTTGCTCTTTTTTAGTTTATTATTCGTTCAAAAAAACCTAAACCTTGAAGTGTTACATTTTCCTTAATACTGTTCAGCCCTTTTGTGTGCATGCCTATGCATGCTTGTGTCAGCAGATCTACGTATCATTATCGTCTGTCATTTTTCTCCAGCCCTCTTCTCTCAACATTCCATTCCATTCCATTTCTCCAGTTCCACAGAGTGCTGCATCTGCTCATTAGATTTATTTCAGCTGAATTTATTTCAGCGACGTTCCAAATCAGTCACATATTGGTTGGAGCCTATTTTAGGGCTGTCACGATCCCTTGATTAAAATGATTGCTTGTTTACAAAATAAAGACTTATACTTTTGATGAATCAGCACGGTGATAATTTTGCAGTTTGAATGATAAACAATATCCACAGACCATTTGTAAAATCATGTTCATCAGTCAGAGCATTGTCCATTAGGGGATATATCAGTGCTCAGATTTTGTGGGCATCACTGAAAGAGAGGAAACCCATAGCTAAAATATTTACACTATTGTTAATAGTGTTAATTATTGTTTTCTTTTGTAAAATAGATGAAGTGCATACATGTGGTTATGCGATTGATCCTCAGAATGATAGCTGAATCACAAATATAACCGATAATGACAGCCTTAATGTGGTGGGCTGGCACCCTGCCCAGGGTGAGTCCCTGCCTCACACCCGTAGACCTCGGGATAGGCTTCGGGTACCCGCAACCCTAGTGAGGATTAAGCGGTTACAGAAAATGAATGAATAAATGAATAACAGCCCTAGTAGACTACAGGCTGTATGCATTTTAACTTTAACAGTGCGTAGGGCAAGAGTGCTTATGTGCCTGGTGTCTGAAGCAATCTACTGGTTTTTTTTTGTTTGTTTGTTTGGGGTTTTTTTGTTTCTTAAAGACTTTGTGTATGTATTTACATATGGCAGGCCCTCTTGTGTGTGTGTGTATATGAAGCGCCACACAAAAGTTTATGCGTCGTGTGCTCATGTTGTTCTCCGGGAAAGTGTTTATTTCATTTTTCCTGTTCAGACACAAATCACCATGCTAGTGACCTCGCAGTGCACAAAAGTTTATTCCATTATAAGTGATAAGCAGTCCATCCACTAAGGAAACCTCTGTGGCAAAATCTCATTCAGCATGTTACCCTTCAAAAGCTCTTAGTGACATTTTGATATGCCATACAAATGTAATTGGGTAATTATGTATTTGAAAACATAGTAATGAATCACATTTACAATGACTCAAATTTACTTTTAATTTATATTCTGTTTGACAGGTTGTCATCCGCACTTTTCTCCTCCGCTTCTGAAATTCAAATCATAATTTTGTGTGGCATTGATTTTAAGTTTAGGTTCTGCACTTCTTTTAATGGGAAATAATTCACATTACATTGCACTATACTTTTGTTATATGTTTGTGCACAGTAGTTAGAAAAGACAGCTGTCCTGGTTTGAGACATGTCAGTACCACCTACCAAGCACAGATATAGTTGTGGATGAGTATAGTGGGTGAACAGGCCATGGGCTTTTTACTGTTTCAGTGACAACAACAATTATATGAGCACTCAGATCACTATAATAAAATGAGTGGAGGAGTGAAGAAAACATCGCAAAGTACTGGGTGTAACCAATTTTGTATGATGTTTATACTTTTCTGAAATTGTAGTTTCAGCAAAGTATAACATCTCAGTGATTTAGAACCTGGCTACCCTTTCAACTGCCTTGTTCATCTAGCTCTCTCTCTCTCTCTTTCTCTCTCTCTACTCATCCCATCCTTCATTCATTGATATCCTTTCTTTTTTGTATCATTCCATCCCCCACTTCCTCCCTGCCCCCTTTCCTGCCCTGTGTCCCCGGTAAATGCTGCCATATGAGGCAGAGCAGTGGTCAGCCAGTGGCCTCTGTCTGGACATGGTCTATGAACAGAGCCCTTGTGCTGCTACAGACGTAAAGGCTATTGTGAAATAAACCAGCTTCCTCCCTTTAATCTGCACACACTCACATGCATGGACAGCAAAAAACACACAGTCTGAAGGTGAATTTAGGATCTAAGAAGCTCCTTATTAAAAGATGCTCTGTCTCTCTGTCTCTCTCTCTCTCTGTCTCTCTGTCTCTCTCTCTCTCTCTCTCTTTATTTGATAATTGAATCTGCATACAATACAAAGAGCTGCTGGTGCATTCAAATGGTTTTTAAAAAGGAGATATAAATAAGCAGCATTATTTTGACTACATATTAGAGTAAATATTTTGAACCATTCAAATTGCCTCTACCAATGTCCGTTTGACTGTCCATACGGAAGTTAAAGTCTTAGTCTTGGTTGTGGTCTCTCATTCAGGCCTTTTCTCTCTCCCTCTGTCTCTCTCTCTCTTACTCTAGAGGGATCCTCTCCCAGCAGCTCTGACTGAACTGGTGAAGAGCGGCTCTTTCTCCTCTTCCAAAGAACTGCAGCTCCTGCTGCTTTCTGACTCCGTAGGTAAATCTGCGCCATCCCGCCTCATCATGTCCAACACACAACTCACACTGCTCTCTGATAAAAGAAAGCCCTTTTTGTTGAATGAATGAAATGAAAGTCATTTCGTTTAGCTCTGGCTGAACAGTTCTGTTGCTTCCAGAGAATTTTGAATACAACAGTGATCATTTCTGCAGAGGGCTTATGATTTTTTTTTTTTTTTTCTCACAAAATGAGTGCTTCAGCATATTTATGCTGTCTGCCTCTCCAGGCCTGTAGTTGTGTCTTGATGTTTCCACTTTCCTATAACTTCACTTACATTTGTCTTCACTGATTACAAGGCGTGCCCGGATACCTTTGAATATATGGTGTAAATTAGATCACACTGGGGTGTTTATACCAAACAGTGTGTTTTATTGCCCCAAATCATTCCACTTAAAGCTAACTCTGTTCTTTATGGGCTATGGAAAACCTACTCTTTAATATATAAAGTCAAAACCAGATGCCTTGAATTATGCAAAAATTTACTTTGGAATGAAATATAATGGTATCTGAGTGTTTACAATGGCTTCCATTACTTGTCTGAAACAGATTGTCCAGACAAAGATCCCCTCAGATAAACCTGTGAATGCTGTGCTAGCAAAGCATTTGTCAGTCAAAATAAAATGAAGACCTATATAAGACTTCTTAACAGTGATGGATAAAAAATAAATAATTTGAGTCACAGTATGAACTACTGTGTTCTAAACTAGTCTGCATTACGTTAAGGATACAACATGAACATGGTTTGAGTGGTTTCTAGGGATGTATTTACAGAAAAGACTTGGATGACTATTGACTTCTAGTGTGTTAGAAACACTAGCCTCATAGCTCTAGTGCAAAATTAAAGAAACAAAAAGTTGGGCACCAAACATTGTCTTGACTTATCAGTTACATCTAGTCTAAATTGAAATTGTAAGTAGATTTTTTGGCCAAATATTTCCTTTAGGCACTTTGAATGCAACATACTCTTACTGAATATTGGTCTAATCTGTTCCATGATGTTGTTATGCTATTGTCATGTGTATACTATAGACAAGATTAATGCTGTGTACTATTGGCCACATGTTGCTCTCATTCTGTGCATTCCTTGCACACTTTCTCTGTGTTTTGTTTTAATGACTCCTATAAATCTCACACTCATTCCTATGAAGGTTTGTGAGGCAGACGGTCAGGAGTGTTGTGGCGGCAGAGTGCCAGAGCAGAGTCCATATTGTGGCTTTGGGTTTCTTTATAGCCATTATGTTTACTCAGCTACCTAAACAACGCACACCAACATACATGGAGTTGTTTATAAATTCTGCAACAATTCCACTTGTGCTGTGACACACACACACACACACACACACACACACATAAACAGTGGAAGTCATAACAGTAAATGCAGACTGCATCTAACTGATGACAACATTAGATTAATATGGAAGTTAAATTCTTATTGTAGATGATGATCAAGAGGGTTCCAATGCCAACAATACCAACAGTCGGCTGCCAAGGAGTCTTCTGGGTGAGCTTCAGTCGTTCCATGATTTTTATCTTATTATTCTTTTTCTCTCTCTCATCTTTCTCTCTCTGTTTCTCAAGCTCTGTTGCTTGTTCTCCATGTGCCACTCCATCTGTCTCTCTTTTTCTGTCTTTCTTTTTCTCTGTTGTTCTCTGTGTCCCTCTCTCCATCGATCACACTCTCTCTGTGACTCTCAATCTCACTATCTCTATGTGTCTGTCTCCTTCTCTTTTGTATATTGCCCCCCCTTCAGCTAACGATGAGGATTTTTCACCGACTGCTATAAATCAAGCTGAGCTAACAGAGTATTTATTGAAAGGAGATCCACGGAAATGATGATGACTCTACAGCCCAAATCCTCAGCTGTCATCTCTGAAATCCATTTTAGCTGAATCTAAGCAGAAATTTGATGTCAGCTGCCTGGGCTGTTGACTGATGGCGTGAATGCACTTGTATGAATGTGTGTGTGCGACCACTTTCCTAGTTTCTCCATCACACTAAGCATCATTAGCTCTTTTCCCAAGTCAGCGAAGAAGCCTGTCAGTCACTGAGCTGGAGGTGTTCTGAAGCAGCTGTATCAAATCACTGTGGCCCCTGAAGAGAGGAACCATCCTAACAGAGAAAAATGTGGAGCATCGCCACAGTATTACTGTCATGCTGAGTGGGCTCTTTTTAAGAGAACCCGCAGCACATAATTTATTATTATCTTTCAGCGTCTGCTAAACTTACTGACTTGCTACTTTTCTGGAAAAAAAACCTAACAGGACGCCACTGCTTTGACTTCACTAATGGTTTTGATTATGTAATCTGAAATACATGGAAAATACTTTGATCAGTCATCATATATAATTTATAAAGTCATGTCACTTACGTGTAATCTTTTGTGTAATGAAACGCCTTGTTAGAAGAGCTATCTAATGGCTGTCATTATTTATAGCTGGCAGCCTATTGCTTTGTTTTAATCATTTTTGACTCAAAAAGACAAGTTTATATTCGAACCAACTGAATGTAAATGTAACTGAATGAAAATTGTTTGTAAAATGAAGCTCATTGCATTTTTAGTCGTCTTTTTGCATTACAGTGTTGGATTTAGATTTAATCTGATGTCAAACTAGATTACAAAGATTTTGGTGCAATGTGTGCAGACTCCAGCCAATTTATATTTATTCTAAAAACAAAGCCTAAAAATAGTAAAGTAGTGCATACAAATATAAAATTTTAAGTGGATTGGTAATGACTGTGTATTCATACTGGTGTTTGTGACATGAGTATTTATAATATCCCTGTGTTTTACTGTGCAGATGCTCAGCCAGCACAGCAGGCCCTGTGTAAGGTGAGGACAGAGGTCATGGAGGTCACACGCTCCATGCTGGACCGCAGCAATGCTCACTTCCTGCTATGGCCACCATGTGTGGAGGTGCAGAGATGCTCGGGATGCTGCAACACGAAGAATCTCAAGTGTGTCCCTGTACTCACTCATACACGTTACCTACAGGTAACCACACACACACATGCCCACACACACATACATAATTCAAATACATACAGTGGAAAAGAATCACCTCTTCAAAATATTCATATTTTGTTGCTTTGCAGCCTAAAATGAAGACACACTGTATTTACTCAAAGCAACTTAAAACATCCATGTGAAAGATAAGGGTATGCAGGGTATGTGTCCTAGAAGTACCAAACACTTTCCACTGGAGAAGGTGATTTGATAAAAGTATTTTTAAGAAGAAGGTTGATCCTTTATCCATCTTAGTGATTGTTTTTGTATGTATTTATTTTTTCTAAACTGTTCAAATCATATCTTTCACTTGGACATTATAAGTTGCATTGAGTAAACACAACTGGAAAAATTGTTTTTAGTGTGTGTCTCCATTTCAGGCTGCAAAGCAACACAATGTGAAAATTCTGAAGGGGTGGCCGTGTCCCAGCCAGAAAGTCCTGCGTTTTTCTTCCTCATTTCACTGTTCCTGTAAAATTTTGAAGATAATTTGAATAAATATTTGTAACGTCAGTTCTGTTATGACAGCCGATTCTTGAACTACTCCTTTCGATTTTGTGATGATTTTCTAGTTGTGGTTTGAGTCAAGTGTTGTGGTCGTCTCATTCTACAGATAACCAACATTTGCTTGATCCACTGTCTTGCTGATTCTCACAAAGTTTAGATTTTTGAGGTGTACACATTGTATTCTCTGCAAGTTATGCTTATCCATGAATTCCTGTGGTACAAAGCAGATAAGTTTAGGTCTAGGTATTTTCAATTCAGCCGTATACACGGTACACAGTGAAGTGAAGCAACGTTCCTCTAAGACCTGCTTGCATTTTCTCAGAAGTATAAATCAGCCCACAGACGAGTGAATTGCTAATCCACTGTTTACGACCTAAACACTATGTGCTTAAGTTGGACACCAAACACCAACGACAGCAGTTTTGGTGTGTTTTCCATTATTTAGATAAGAAAAGAAAACATGTTGACCTGAAACACATTAGCTAAAAAACACTGAAGTGTTAGTCCTGAGGCTAATTATGTACTACAATGAATAATTCAGCATATACCTTGTAAGCTTGGTAGTTAGACCCACCAGTGGGTGTACTTGACTGTAACATTGTCAGGCAAACCCTCACTTATAGTTTCCTCCCCCTCAGGTGATGAAGATCCAGTACGCAAACAAGCGCCCAGTTTATGATAAAGCTATTGTCTCAATTAACGATCATGTAGAGTGCCGCTGCCAGCCTGTTCCTCGTCCTGCTCCTCGCAGAAAATCTCCTGCCCACAAACAGGAAGCAAGAGATCGCATAGGTAAACCTCGCCATAAAGATGAGATCCACCGCGAAGACGAACTCAAACACAGCCAGAGGCTCCGGCTGGAGGAGTTGCTTGACCAGAGCTGGCTGCCTCGGGAGAAACAATCTAAGCCAAATACTCTGGCTGGGTTTCTCCCCTCAGATGGCCAGGAGATCCGTTTTGGACATGGTGGTTGGAGTCACAATAAGACACTCCATAGCGGACACAGAGGTCATTATCATGGAGATGGGAGGAAGCATAATGGCAGTTCCAATGGCACCAGGCTGGGATCTTCAGAGATACTGAACACTTCTCTGCCCAATCACACAGAGAAGGAAGAGACTGAGAGAAGTTTACCACTACTCAATGTTACAAGGTCAGGACACAAAGAGCAATTTCATAAGCAACAAGCTGAAATTCAGCAGAATGCTACAGTATCTGACGACAGCCTAATCACATATGAAAAGAGGCCTAGCCCAACTGAAATAGCCAATCATCTTCCACTGCATGAGTCTGACCTGAGTAGTCAGGTGCAAAGGAATGAGTCTAGTTACCAAGGGGATGCTACACAAAAGCACGGTGCATCTCCTACAAGGGAGACCAGTCAGACGTATGTGGTGACTTCTGACTCCACAGAGGAGAAGCGAGGGGACGTCTTCAGTCCAGCAAAAGAGCACAGTGAAGACCTGAAAGGAAATGAGACGCCAAAGCTTGATAGGACACAAGGAGGGATGAAACAAAAGGAGAGCAGCTCCGCTCTGCTGATTGAGAAACAGGCTTTAGAGGAAGAAAAGGAGGAGCTGCTGCTACGTCATAAACTCCTTGATGAAGAAGAACACAAACATATCCATAAATCACAGCACAGTGATCAAGAGGACCAGAAACAGCATCACAAACAGCAGGAAACCTACACAACTACACAACGCACAGGTAAACCCATTTTGCCCATTTCCCTCATGGAAATTGCCTACACTTAAGCACACCTTTACACATCCTGTAAAAACTGTGAAAGCACAACCAGTGTCCTCCACAAGTATTGGCTCTTGTGATATTTCATACAAAAGAGATTGAAGTACAATAAATGAAAGAACATGAACTAAATAATTTGAATTAAACATATTGTTTATGTAAACAATAAGCTCACCCATACATCTTTTAATCATATACATATTTTCATGCTACATGTATCCTTTAACCTCCAACACCTTGGTGGAGGCTTACTTCTGCCTCTCCACGGAGCATAACATACCAACACGTCCTCCACTGAAGAGACTCCCACTTGCATAATGTTGGAAATCTGCCTTTTCAATTCAGTTTGTTTCTGCAGATTACACATAATTCATACATGCAACCTAAATTAGAGCAGTGTGAAATTTGCTTCTGTGGAAGTGTGCTGTGAGTTTTCTCTCATGATGCTTAATGAGTCTAGAGATAGTACACTTTTGTTAAAAAAAAATGTAAAAAACTTGTGTGAGTGATCTGATAGGGCCCTGATGGTGTATAAAGTAATCTCTGGTGGAATCTTAGTCTTCTAACAACTCTTAATTAAATCTATGTGTACCAGAATGAGGGACATGTTTTTCTTGTGATCTATAAAGCACAGATGTATGTTGCTCTGGATAAAAGCTTCTGCCAAATGCTGTAAATGTAAATGTAATATGTAAATTGAGTACATGTCCACTTATTTTTTCATATATTATAGATAACTACGTTAGTTTGTATAGCTTTTGTCACCCAAATAGCTCAAATAATTTCCACAAAAATATTAAGTCATCTCCACAAGTCTGTGGCACCTTAATAAAGATCTGGATATGATTTGAGCAGGTTAAGAGAGGTTTTGGTGATGTGTTTGTATGAAGTGTTTGTAAGTGACATTAGAGTCAGCTGCATGGGCCCCGGAAGCATTTTTAATGTGAGGGGGGACGCAGCGTTCTACATCTGGGCTGTTGTCTGGGAGGGGAAAAGTGGTGGGGACAAAACGAATGATTTTGAAAAGTGAAGGAACATGTCCCCCAGCTATAATGGTTCTATCGCCCATGCACAGCTGTACTTCCTGCAAAATATGGACTGCAACTGCACAAACTAGAGTTTTTGCAGAGCTATTCCTTTAAGGTGGTTTTATGTGTTTTAAGTAAGCTATGTGCATATAAGATGAAACCAAAGTCAAATATCCACTATGTGGTAGACATTGAATTTTAATATTAAATCTAAGCTAACTGTAATTCGCAATTACATTAAAATTATTGCAATTTAACTCCCTCTTTACCCCTCTCCTTTATAGTAACCACATCATCTGCACCAGTAAAAGTGTCCCCTCCCCATAAACCTCCCCAGCCTCCTCCTAAACCCCCCCGACCGCCGCCTCAACCCTCCAAAAGGCGAAGAAAACACCGCAATCGTATTAGCAAGGCTGCCATGAGAGCCATGCTTATGTAGCGCTCACAGGTAAGGCCTATAACACACAAAATGCAACAATAATGGACATTTATTGTTTGGAAATTTCCCACTTGTGGGACTACTAAAGGGTTAACTTATCTTATGCCTCAACAAACGTGAGTTGCCAGCAGAAGCATTAAAGGATTACTGTAAAATCAGTAGTAGTTCTGAATTTAAGTGAAGGTAATGGCAGCGATGGCATCAGTTTATGTGTTCTCTCATTTTTGTCTCCAATTTTCTCTCTTTCTCAGACACAGCAAGGTGCAGAACTTGTGCAAGAGAGATACATTCCTGCTTTCCTGAATAATGCCATTTGTTCATAGTGTGTTTATCCATGGAGATCCAAAACTACACTACTAATCCTCATAAAGTAACCCTGTTCCTTGGGGAAGCCATGTTTGGCAGACATTTGGGAATCGAGCTAGGTTTTTTCTCATGACACAACAGTGACACTGTGGAGGAGGATATGAAACTTTAAACAACCAGAACATTTGTCATGAATTAAGAGTGGCAGTAGTTGGCAGGAGACAGTAGTTACTGTACTAGAATGTCCATCTACATGGTCCCAGGTGGAAACACAGGTTCGTAATATCAAACTGTGGAAATGAGGGACTGGTTTTACACCTCTAATATTAAAATGACTGATCTAGGAGCTTTCCTCAGGGGGGCGTATTGTGGTCTAAAAAAATTCTGCAAGGGAAAAACTGGTTTAGAAGTTTTCTGTAATCAAAGGAGATTCAAGGCTTTCAGGATCTGGAAAGATCCTGTTTGGATGAGAAAACTGGTTCAAAAGCTCACTCCAACGGGAAAGACAAGTTTCACAGTTCTCTGGGAAGAGAAAGTGCTCTGGTCTAGAAGTATTCCAGAACAGGACAACTGGTCTAAAAGTTTGGTGAACTGAAAAGAATGGTCTGGACTCGAACTGAGATGAGAGAAACTGGTCTTGAAGATTTCTGGAACTGAAAGACTGGCCCCGAAGCTTTCTGGAAAATAATATTTGTTTTGGAAGCCTTGTGGACTGGAAAGGCCAGCACCACTTCATTCAGGTGAATAGAAAACTGTAATAGAAGACCGTTTTCATTTATCAGAATGAAAGAGTTAAAGAGAGAGGGGTGGAGAGAAAGAGAGAGTCATTTACAAAACCACGACACAGAGCAAATAAACGAAAATATTCCAGAATTTCAAGCTTCTCAGATTCTTAACTATACAGTATTGAACTTTCAGCTACTTAATAGTTACATATACAGTGCATAACTACGAACACCATACTGTTTTACTTTTATTTTTTTAATTTAATTTTCCATATTATTTAATTTGACTGTTAACACTGGAAATTCACAAACAGATAAAGGGTTTGCGGCTCTATTGTATTAATTCAGACCTCTATAAATATGAAGGTGCTACATTATGATAAGAAAACAGCTTCACCATTAATATTATTTATTCTTTTTCAGCTCTTGTCATCATTCGTTTCTAGTCCTATTTTCATGTTATTGTTGTTCTGCATTCTGATTAAAGAGTGTGTGTTAGAGGGTATTTGTCAAAATGTGACTTTGTCTACTGGTGTGTGTGTGTGTGTGTGTGTGTGTGTGTGTGGCAATGTTTGCACCAGATTTTCCCACCAGTGAAGAAACACTAAAAGATATAAGAAATTTATTTTATCATGGTGATTTTTACAGTGAGAGATGATTTTAAGACAAGCAGTTTGGCTGAATCTGGCATGTCTGCTTTAAGATGGTTTAATAGTTTGAAATACAGTTTCCTTCTGTCTAAGAACTGTATGCTGTGATATTGGATGTATGACAATGGCTATGAGGAAGCAATGAGGGTTTTTATAGGAGCAGCACATTTCTTGGTGTTTCCATGAGTGTGTATGTGTGTATGGTGCACTGTGGTATATTTGTTTGTCTGGTTTTCTGTTATTTTCTTTGTCTACAATGGTCTGTCATTCGCTCAGCCTAAATAAATATCTTTTCCCTTTTCCTCCTCTGTATTATTTCACTTCATATTTGAGTGCTAAATAACATATGATTGCTAAAGAGTTTATACAGCCACAATTCGAGAATTACATGATGCTGATATATGTACATCTAGCTGCGTATAGATACATACACACACATACACACTAACATTATATGCCCACCTACACAAATACTCTCTCTCTCTCTCTCTCTCTCTCTCTCTCTCTCTCTCTCTCTCTCTCTCTCTCTCTTTTTTGTTGATTTTACTGGATGCTTTTTTCTTGTTGACTTTACTGGATGCTCTCCCAGTCTCCCTCCTCTGTGTTCCCAGTGTCCAGGACCCAGTTAGTGTATTAATAACTCTGTCTCCTTCATTCTTCCTCCCCCAGCCAGCCTGATTAAAACAAACACATGGTCAGTATGGGTGCACTTCACCCCTGTTTTCAGAAGTAGCCTGTATCTGCTGCTAGGATATTGTTTAGTTTAGACTGGGGGTGAGGTACCCAGATTGTCATAATTTAAGATCGATAGTGTTTCTATAGCAATACACACTGAACAGACTAGAGATTAGTTTAGTCTGATCTGGTTAGACAACACTTTTAAACTAGAATACCACTTATCTCACTAAAAAAAACCATAGGTTTATTCATTTTATTTGATTTTAAACCAAAATGATCTAGCTTCAGTTCCTATGCTGATGCTAGATATATTAGGAAGTTTGACCTAATACTTTCTTACTTTAACTGTTATTTGCAAGGTTATGTTCACTTGAGTAGTTACTTTACTGAAGTATCTTGCACTATATTTAAAGTAAGTGAGACAAAACAGGAAAATGTTACGAGTTCTCAGGTTTGTTTTTGTTGTGTCTCTATGTGGACCGTTGTGAGGAGTATTCTGACCTGTGTGTGCCCACCTACTCGGATACAGCCAAGCCAGACGCACTCCCATACGTGATATCAAACTCCTTAATGTGACAGCGGTATCGGATTAAGTGTTAGATTAATGATGCCCTGCATTCCACAGCAGTGTTGAAGCATTTGTACAGAAAATGAAATCACACGGCTTTACACTGCTGAACACAAGAGGAGCTTTGCTGGGTCTTTTTGCTCCGATGAGTTAAAACAATACACCACAGTGTACTGCTTTTAATGGGTATTCCCAGCCTTTTATACAACAGATGCATATATTTTTACAACAGATGCATATCTGCTTGAACATATATACTTGAATTATGTATAAATAAAATTGCTTAAACGACATGTGTCTTACATAGATAAGTAGTATTCAGTTCACCTGTAAATTCTAATGATTCCTGAGAATTCCATCATTTACGTTTTTCATTTTTATTTAATAGAATCATCACTGCTTGTTGCAGCTAACTTTGTGGTTCAGCCTGTTGCATTTGACTTTGCATATTTGGTTTCTAAACACAAGGTTTAAAATCTTGAAAAGACCAAAGGACATTTAAGTAGAAACTATTACTCATATAGATAAGGACTGTCATTTTCAGTGCATTCATTTCAGTGCCACGATGAGCCAACACACGTCACACAATTCTCTGTCCAGAGTGAAATGACTGTCATTTCATAGAAGACAAACTGCCGTATTTGTCATGTGCAAAAGAGGGTCAGTGTAAGCAATAAGGTAGCAGCGATTTTGTTGTAATTACACCCCATGAAAACTGCCTATCATGATCATGAAACCATGCTAAAGTGATTTTAAGCTCATTCTAAGTGTGCTAAAAGTCCGATCCACGTTTAATGGGAGTGGCACAGCCACAGAGGTTCTCCTTGGGCAGCTGCTGTGAAGCGCAGGCTGTTGTTTACTCCTAATCCTCCTCACATACTGCTGTCTCTCCAAACAACAGGGAGCAGAGACATTCGGCACTGGGCTGGAAACCAGCCTCAAAGCTTTGTTTCTCTTCTTACAGACACACACACACACACACTCACAGCACTCTGTATCTCCCCCAGCTCTTCCTGAAAAAGGCAGGCCGTGGGGATGGGATGAGGCTCTGAAGTGGAAACAGAGACCACAATAGTGTCATTAATATGAGCTGTATTGGATTTATCTGATTGACTTTGCAATCCTGCTTCCTGATATGTGCCCTGCCTCTTTAGTGGACTGCTCACATCTGACTAATCCTCTGACGTGAGTGAGCGAGTGAGAACAACACTTTCTCCTGACCTCACTGACACGCTGGACATAAGAACACTGCCGAGGCCTCAAAAATGCATCGCGGTCCAGTTACTACATTGCTACACATACATTAAAAGTTGATAGGCATTTGCTTATCAACATTCTTTGCTGACATTAAGGGTATTCATATGGAGTTTGTCTCCTTATTGCAGATCACAAACACCACTCCAGGTCACTGAAAAGGCATTGGATAGGGTTCTATCACTCCAAAGAATGCAGTTCCAATGCTTCACAGGACACTGCTGCAGGGGCCTTATACTCCTCTAGTTTAGTCATGTTGACCTTAGGCTCATGTGAGACTGCTCCAGAGCGTCCTGTCACACATGAGCCTAAGGTCAAAATGACTAAAGTGTTTGAAATGCTGTTCTATGGAGATTATACAAACTGAACACTTGTGTCTGCAATAGGTGTGCCTTAAAGTTAAATTCACTAAATAGGAGAGAAATCTGGATACGTTTGGAGAATTACTGTATTTATACTGTTTTGGCACCCCTGGTCAAATTACACATTGTGTTAAATTTATGTGAAAACAAGTTAATGGCACCTCCGCACATACATTTAATATGAATTTAATAGTGTACACATTTTTGCATATTGGAAAAAAAGATAAGAGATTACGGATAAGAGAAGGACATGTTCTAACATATGCTGTGCCACTGGCAACCATGCAACTCAAAAAAAAAAAAAAACAAACAAAAAAAAAAACAGATCCACCCTCACGATTAACATTTGGTTAACATTTGGCAAGGTGTTCTTTCAGTTAAATATTTTTTTCTCCAAACATATAATTGGTGACTGTAACCAAATAGTTACATCTGTGTTTCCTCAGACCACAGTACTTGATTCCATCAAACCTCTTTTGGATAAGAGTTATTTTTTGGATAATACATACTGCTGTATTGCATTTTTGGGATGGGATTTCAATTAATGTTACTCTTTGATGACTCTCTTATGTAGGTGACATTTGTTTTATAACGTTGCACAGCAGGCCAGATCTTTACTATTCCAATTTCCAGCCAAATTGTCTTGTAGGGCCTCAGCAGTGATGTGGGGGTTTTTCTTTGCATGCTTGACCAGTCTACGAACTGTTTTAGGGACTTCCACAAGGAACACATTTATATACTGAACATAAAATCACTAGGTACTGTATAATGTTATTTGTATTTATTCTTTTTAGTTTTCTATTGCATATTTAGAAATTTTAATGTGACAAAAACACTCACTAAATATTATTTTTGCTGGTACCTAAGACTTTTTCACAAAACTGAATGAAGAGTGTTTGCGTGACTCTGTACGTTCGCGTGTTTGAATGTGTGAGATGGACAGCAAGGTCCGCCCCGCAAGTATTATTTGTGGCTCACTGTTATACTGAAGTATGTGCACACATAGGCTACAAGTATGAGTGAAAGCACACATGAATTTGCACAGCCAAGTCATACACACGCCCACATACACACACACACACACACACACACACACTCACAATGGATAAGATCTTTATCTCTACCGGCAGCACACAGCGTCTTCCTGTTGTCTTATTTAAGACCTGTGTCGTGTGTGTGAGAGTGAGCATGCATGTGCTCGTATGAGTGAGTGTGTAAATGTGTTGACAAATAAGTTTGCAACTACCATTCAGCACACATAATGATCCTGGCGCAAGCTGTGGGTAAGTAGTAAAAACATGTGTGTCTATAAGAAAATGAAGAGGTGGGCAGAATCATAAGTCATCATACTTCAATTCATTGTTGAGGCCTTTTCTGTTGTGTTTGATCTTGATCTGAACATACTGAATACACTTTCTAGGCCTCTTACTAGTCTACATGCAGTCACAAACTTAAACTATGGATTATATTAACTATTGTTACAGATTTGTTTTGTTACTGATTAATTAAGTAATCAGAGGATTTAAAAAAGGCCTAAAAGAATACATCCCTCGAGGCCTATCACTATTCTGTATTCTTTCTGCTGTTTACTTCATGTGTACTTCAGTATGCTGGGTGAGATGTGAGCTTTCACCTTTTTGAGAAGGTGAAAACGTTCTGTGTGTCTCCGTCTGCTGTGTTTGGCCTGCGTTTGTTGTGATTGTGAGTAGAGGCTGTATCATGCGTTCAGGATGTTACACAGATGAAAGCAGAGCTGCTGTGTGTCTCTACAAAATCTTTGGTGAAACTGCAAGCTGTTTGACTAAATTCCATGAATTCCAATATTTCAAAGATAACATTTCCATGCATCTTTTTTTATCCTGGTATCCCTGAATACCAGTACATGTGTAACTCTGAGAACACTCATTAGCTCTGCTCACAACTTCTCATTAAATGTAATGGGTTTTCTACAAGCATTTATTAAAGTAACAATATCCAATCCAGTGACATCTGGTATTAAATAACACAGCTGTGAGCATAGATTGATAGGTAAATTCATATTTCAGAATCAATTTTAATGGAATAAACATGACAGTTCTAATATTTTCTATAATGTTTGATCCCATATTGTATGGATGGCTGTGTTAATTGAAATGGGCATGGTGCATAGCTCAGTTACAATATATTACAATATAGAAAAGGGAAACATAACCAGGTAGGGAGCAACACTAGTCAAAAGGGGCCATACGTCCTGTAGTCCTGTTATGAATGGCCATGCTATGAATAGTGTGTATGTGTTCACTCCAGTTTTACTAATGGAGAGTAAATCACAGAGAGGGAGGAGGCTAGTCTTTATCTTTCGGATTTATCTGCTCTTAAAGCACTATTTCATGTAAACATGAGCACTGAGTGACTCTGTATCATTCACATGTACCAATAATAATAACAAACCTTGTCTTTATAGCCCTTTACTCAAGTGTGTGCAGTTTTCTGAGTGGAAAGTCAGAGAACATGTCCTCGGTGGTTGAGGGTATCACTTGCCATGTGACCTTTTGCGGCTGCCAGTTAATACACGGGATAAAGGATGTGTCTTTGTTTTGGTTGAGAGTGTGTCCTTGGCCTGAAACCCAGTGGTCATTTGGTAATGCTGCTTTGGTGCTTGGTCCTGATGAAGGAGATGCTTCTGATGAAGACCATAAACAGAAAGTAAACCATAACATTCCTACGAATACAAAGTTTAACTGCGGAGACAGTCATGACAAACTCTTAATTTACTCTGGAGGTATTTCATGTCTTATCTTTAATGAAATGTACTAAAGAGTGAGGTTTAAGAGGGGTGTGTGTTCGTGTGTACAGATGTTCAGATGTCTCTCAGGCATCTGTGTTATTCATTATGTTACTAAATTGCTATATGCTTTAACATAAGCAATTGAAGAATTTTGGTGCATAGCTGTATGAAGTATGAGGTGCTGGCAAGGATCCCTTCCTGAAACTAAAAGGAATAGTTAGGCAATAAATTAAATGAATGCAATCATTCCTGTACCTCAGATGTGGTCATGCAGTTCAGATATGTTTGGTGTCTAAAATTTGTACTGGTGCTGGGCGGCTAATGTCGGTAACACAAAAAGCAAACGTATGCTATAACCACTAAATTAACACTGTGCAAACCACATGCCTACATCATCACAAACTTGCCTCAAACATTGTTAAGAATGAACTAAGTATGGCAAAATTAAAGATGGAGTCATGATGGTGCCACTTCTATTCATGCTATGCAATGTACTCTAGATAGTATAGTAGAAGACAGTGTGGTGTATAGCATCAGAAACCATGTCAACAAGTTTATTTATTTATTTTAATGACTCGACATGGTTTGAGACAAGTGCTTGCCCAGTGCTAACTGGTGAGATATAGGCTTTGGTGCATCTTGAGCTTGCCTTGACATGAAAAAACTTGAAGGTTTTGCTCCCTAATGAAAATTGGCTTTATGGTTACCAATTTACGGCTTTAGGGCCTAATGCTTATAGAACACTAGTTTCCCATAAAATGCCCTTAGCTTCTATTAGAAAACCATTACATGTATCTAGAACAAGCCACAGTTCACCTGTTACCCCTTTAGGATCCTTTACATTTTGATAGGAGAAACAACCATTCCTAACCATCAAACTTCATTTAGAAATCACCACAAAGAAAGAGAAACTTGTGATTGGTTTCAGTGTTTTTTTCAAAGACACATGTTTTTGACTACATAGTCTTGATTAAAGTTCCCATATTCTTAAGATACATCATAGAAAATGTGTGATGTTACATGATCATTCTTTTTTGTATTATTAGGAGGTGAAGGTCCACTTCTTTGGAACATTAAAATAAACAGTGTGAACATTTTGGGAAAATTACAGGAGTCTTAGCTTGGAAGTGGGGGCAATGCAAAAGCAAGGTTCAAACAAGAGGTACACCTTGGTTGTTTAACTAAGTTTGTGGCATGGGAAACACTAAGTGAATGTGATTTTTGAATAAACAACACTACTGCTTCAACCACCTGCACAGCTGCTTTTGCAGTGAAGTTATTAGCTCAGATCGGATGTTTACTCATGTTCCAGTGTTATGCGCTGATAGCTGAAGTTGTGATGAGGTGTAGGGTGGATTTATACTGACTCTGCACTTTCAGCAGATAGGCTGGATGCTACAGAGATTATGGTTCATCAGTAACAAACACATTCAGTTTTTAGAGCCTGGACGCTGTAGCTGTAGGGGTTATGCTCTGTAAATGTGGTCACAGATGGTCAGCTTTGCTTACTATGAAGCGTGCCAATCCAAATGTGTGCACTGCATGGTGTGCGCTGACCACTGTGTATGGCTGGTCTGGGGAGCTGTGTGAATCCGAATTCTCATGGCATAATGGGACACCTATAGCTCAGAGTGGACGCAGAGGTTACATAATCGTCTCCCTGATGCTGTACTTTCCAGACACCTTTAAAGGTTTTCCTGTGTTTATTTACAACAAAGGACATACTGTCCACAGAGGAATCTCTCTCTCTCTCTCTCTCTCTCTCTCTCTCTCTCTCCCTCACAAACGGACACACTTTGAACAATGGATCTTAAAGACAGGCTGTGGAATGCCTCTGCTTTGGGCAGAAGATCAGAATTCGTTTGGAATGCGGTGCAAAACTTGACGGTGTCTTGGTCAAGGCCGAAACAACGCTGGTCTACTGACAGGGTGACACAAATCATTAAGCAATAGGGTCAAAACAGGAAGTGTTTCAAAAACTGTTAGCATTTTGGCTGTGTGCGCATACACACACCAACACACACACACACACACACACACACAAATACGCAAACAGTAGGTCTCGGAGGGAGTAGCTGCAAGTTGAAAAGCAAATGAGCAGTGACAAAAAAAAACATTTGTTGGAATTTTTATAGCATTATTTTTATAGCTAATATTGAAAATATATTTTTCCCACACACACACACACACACACACACACACACTAGGGAGTTCATCTGTTCCTCTGAAACATCCTTCACAACAAAGGAGAAGAATCATACATTTGGTAACTAGGGATGCAATAAGAACGCTAGGATGATGCCAATGTTTGATATTTTACATTTACATATTTCTGTGCCTGCAAAATGCTGTATGTAAACCAAGCGGGTAGCACTGTTACTAATGTTTTTGTACAGAAAATAATATAGCGCTGAGATTAAATTATGTAATGCTTCTTAAATGTAACAAAGTGGAACAGTTTGTCATTTTATCTATGAGAAGACAGATTTACTGTGAAGACGTGAAGAGCACAAATTTTTTCAACAATCATTCAGGAGTGCTCTGTTAGCACACAACTTACCAACTAACAATTGCTTGCTTCATTACATTATATTATAGTTTAAACTAAACAACTTTTGGATTTGTTTTATAATGTAAGAATGACCAGATGGATTACAGTTACCACTCATACTGCAACACTGCTCGCACAGTACTGTTTCCTTTAACACCAAGACTCGACAGGAAATTAGAATACATTTGTACATTATGCAAATATGCACAAGAATCTGTTGCATGTGTGAGAGCCTCTGATACTCTTTGTATTCATAAAGCATTTTTTTTGAAGGGAGCTGCTGTGCACATTTAAACCCCTTTGCACCACCATATATCCTTTCAGCCACAACATACCTTTATATAATATTTACAGTTGCATCTCAAACATAGTGCATACTGCATACCATGCTTACATTGACAGACAATTGCAAGAATTAGCTTTAGTGCAAGTTCTGTAACATTCGCTGCGTTCCAGGAGCTGCAGCCCAGAAAGGTCGGCGCCTTGGTAGCACTGCCCTTTGAAGGATCCTTGTTTGTGTTACGTAATGCAAAATGAATTAGTATACCAAGGCAGCTTTGTCACATCGTTGGAAAGAGTCGGAATGAGAAAATGATAGTAAACTGGCAAGCAAAACCACTGGTGTGGGTGAAGTAATGTGATGGGTAAGACATTCATTTGTTTGCATCAGATGCTGTCATGTGAGCTAAAACTGTTCAGGTAACTAAAAGCATGTGAATTTCACTCCCTGCATCCAGTATGCACCAGTTTAGACACATTTTTACCTTGCACATTTTACTGGCGTACATGTAGGAACTGGTTTCAACAGCATTTCTCCTGAACTTTCTTCATGCCTGATATTTCCACAAAGGATTAAGGGTGACAGAAGACTACGAAGGATACACCAATAGATCTGACCACAGCTCTTGGCTGTATTTGAAGGACCCAGGCCACCTAGACCACAGCCCAACTTTACTTTTGTAAAGCAGCTTTTGTGTCAAACGTAATGCAAAAAATAGAAGGTTCATGTAGGTCTCAGGGAGTACACCAACAGCACTGCCATCTGTTGGCCAGTTTGACACATTCCATGGTTCAAGCTTAGCATACTGTTAAAAAAAGAGTGTTAAAAAGTTTGAAGGCTGCTGCATTCTTCAAGCTTCAAGATTCTTATTGTTTCAAACTCCAAACTGTTCATTAATGACTTTGCAATGGATGAGCTGCTCAGTGAAGCTCTAGAAAATGAATAGCAATACAATACCATATTGTGAATGCACAACTTTGAGGGTCTCATGTTTAGGTATAAAATCCAATTTGAACCCTGCAGCTTTATGGGGTGTTCCGCTGGGTCTCATGAACTTCCATGTCATTCCCATGATGTTGCACTCTGCTGTCAAAACTGTATATAGTAAACTTGGTCAAGTTCCATGGCTTCTTCATTTGACAAAATCTGACAGACAGTACATTATCAGATTCAAGGTAAACACCGAGAATCAAGCTGGTTTCCAAATTCATTGTGCATTTTTGCAATGAAATAGTTCCATTCCAGTGTACATATTTATTGTTTGCATAAGAATTTGATCAGTTCCTGAGCGCAAGCAGCTGATATGTATGTCTGGGTGACGTGGCCATGTTTAACTTTACAAGTTGTTGAGGACTGTCTAAAAACACACCACTAAACTGCAGGCTGAGATAGTGTCACATAGCCAAGTGCACTTTGGTTTGTCTGGCTCTCTGTATTGGCCACTGGTGGTGGGGCAGAGGCTTGCACCCAAACTGCATCATCAATGTCCATACTGGGCATCAGACAGTAGCCTGAGGGGTGAGGAAAGAGTGCACTTCCCATGGCAGTAGGGTTAGGGGTGTATGCTGGGGGATCGTCCATTGCGAGCTGTGATAGGTTGGGCTTCGAGCTCTCACTGACTGGACGAGAGCTCGAAGACTGGATATCAGGCGAGGTGGATTGTTCCATAGAAGGCAGAGACATGGGTGGGGATGAAACATACCCCCCATTTACTGGGGGAGAGTCCTTGGTGCTCTCAGAAATGGATCCTCCATCTTTGTCAAAAGTTGAGTAGAATGACGTATCCAATGTTTCAGATTCTGAAGAAGACTCTTGGCTGCACAGAATGTAAGGTCCAACGAAGCTTGTGGTAGACTTGACTGAGACCACGCTTCCCTCTGTATTAGGGGGTAAGAGGTCTGAGCCATGTGTCCAATCTGATTTGGTGAAGCTGTCATTGTTTGGGAAAAGTGGGCACTCTGAGTTTCTGCAAAAATAAAGAAAAAAGAAACACCTCTATTGACAAAATGTGAATGATACCAACAT
>JBBIGA010000027.1:8799996-8810666 GCA_037576975.1 Alestes dentex | reverse complement strand
GGGGTAGGGAAGGGGATATCAGCTCCTCTCTCCAATCCAATATCTCTCTCTCTCTCTCTCTCTCTCTCTCTCTCTCTCTCTCTCTCTATCACATGCACACACACACACACAGACACACACACACAGACACATGCAAGCGTTAATGAAATCACAGTCACTTCAGACATTCCCACTGGATTCTAGATTACCAATCCAAAAGAAATTACTAGCCAAGATTAACCCTGTTGTGTGTGTGCGTGTGCGTGTGTGTGTGTGATTTCAGTGTGTGATTTCTCTGAACCTCAAATACAGTCCACCAGCCGAAACATGTTTGCCATTCAATGTTTGCTTCTTTGGCTTAGTTCTAGTCCATACTCCCCACTTTTATTCAGGACATTCCACTGTAGAACGACAGCTGTGACTCTGTCCAAATCTGAGAGTCTGAACAAAATCACAACCACTTACCAGAACAACCCCAGTTTTACGCCAAAATACAAGTGCAGTACAAACATTTTGCATGAAAGGTCACAGCATTCAAAAGCCTTTAAATACAGCTGCTAAAACTGGGCCAGTTTTGGCCCACAATACAAATGCAACTGCATCATTATGAAAAGGGGGAATCCTACCACTGTTTCACCATTTTTCCAGTAGTAAGGTACATGCTGGGTGCTGTAAGGCAAAATAGTCTCCAAAGAAAACAGGTTATCTACACACTATCCACTATCAGCATTATGTATACAAATTCAGAAGACGCGTGAAGGATCATTGATTGGTTGGGATAGTATTGCATCAAGCCAGTGCATCACTTTCAGTTTAATAAAGGCTCCAGGCATTCAAAACGTGTCAGATACACTCCTGCTCATTTTATTCCACACCGCAAGCGCCTTAACTGGGCTGTATTTGGTCCAGAATTGTCTGCTATCAGTGTTCAGATGCCAGACGTGTCTCAGCTAATCGACAGTCTGGGATTAAACATGTAAATCTGATTTTAGGCCACTTTTAATCTAGTGGATTTCTCCGTTTCAAATCCTTTAAGCTAAAAAATCCAGGCTGAAGAGTGTGATGTATTTATTAAGTGCCTGACTCGGTACGTAGGTAGTGTATACATACCACGTGTGTGGTTGTGTATTGTGCGTTTGGGTGGTGTGTGTGTGTGTGTGTGTATGTGTGTGTGTGTGAGCTGTGGAGTGTTTTACTGTGGAATGCACTTTATGATGGGTAGGTGGGTAAGCAGCTTCTAATGGTTTCTTGGCAGTTTGTTTGTGAGTGTGTAGGTGTGAGTGTAGGAGAGAGCATGTTTGGACAGTTGACACTAATTGAGTATTGGCAGATGGAAAATGCAAGTTCTCTACCTCTTCTTCTCTCTCCGTATAGAAAGCGGGTGTTTTAGTATCTACAGTATGTAGGCAGGCAGTCTTTTCTCTCTCATACACACACACTCACACACACACACACACACATGCATGATCACACAAAGATGAAGACTCAATAAGTATTAAAGGAAAGATGCATTTGTTTGCTTCCTTTGTGTGTACTTAATGTCTACATTAAAAAATATTTTATTACAGGTATATTGAGGTCATATGTGAATGAAGTGTACATGGCATCAATTTCTGTCTCCAATCAATTCAAAGTATTCATTTTGTTGTGTAAAAGGAATTGGAATTATTCTGATTAAAGGTCATATGTGACATGAGTTATTTTAGGAAAGACACTATGAGTGACTGTGAGCTAGTGCCTTGAAATTTAGTGGGTGCCAGTTTGAAACATAATTAGACGTAAAAAAAAAAAAATCACAGTGAGTGTCTACATAACATTACGAGGATATAAAGGTTTTTTTCATTCTTTTCAATAGCTTTGTCCAAAATTTCATCCTAAATGTATACGTGCTCAGAGTGCTGGTGACAGGACCCACTTGTCTTAAGAACTGGGTGCCCCTGAGACAGCTATGATAAAACAGTTATGGATGTGCTGCATGATGCGTGAGACATTGTTGTAAAGCTTAAGAAATGCCCTAAAACTTTTAAGCAGTCATAGCAAGGCATATGCTAGGTGTTATATAGAAAAAAAAATTATCACTATTTTGCCAAATTAAATTGGCCAAAATATTATATTTATTTTGGTCGATCTTTGAAATGTTATGATTTCAGTAATCTGAACCAGGTAATTGCGACTCGTACTGCATCTGAATAATTGCGCAAGGCTTATTGTGCTAAATAGCTAAATCTCTTACTTTCAATGTATCCCATTAAAGAGCAAAGCCAATTTTGAGTTACACAGAATCACCCAAGCAAATGTTATCTATATTACAACTTTGGCTAATTTGAAAGTACGGGAAATGTTCATGTGTTAATGTATCTTATGTGTTCGATTAGTCCTCACAACATGAACTTTGGGTCAACTTTATAAAGAAAATTTTTTAAAAAGCCTACGTGAAATCAGGCATAAAAATTCAGTGAATTATAACAAATTATAATAAATTATAATAAATAGCTCTAATGGAACTACAATATCACATGTGATTTCATGAGCTCAAAAATATAAACCATTGTATGAACTTAATCTGACCATGCCACACAGTATTCAGTCTGTACTAACTTTTTACCTCAACACAAATCTTTGCAATTAATTGTAATTAATGCTGAGGTTGTAAGGATAAAAAAAAAAAAAAAAACTTTTTTGTTGAAGTCTGGACCCCCTGTGGTGGACAGTCTTTTTCATCTCAACTTTTCATGCACAGTGAAGTGTGCTAGAAACTGCCAAGGTCAAACGGACACGCATACATAAAAGGCTATGGTCAGCAAAAATGCACCGGCCTTTCATAATGCATGCCAGCCAGATAAGAGCCTATGAAGACAGCAGTTTAGCATAACTGTTAGACTAAATAGCACAGTCAGTGTCACCTTACTGTTAGAATGCATATTCATAATTGCGCATTTATGAAAAGCTGTGACCTCTGAAGCTGTTAAATATGTGTAATTGCGGAGTGATTGCTCAGCGATTGAGTCACGGGCGCTCTCAGACTTGATCTCTGATCTCATTGACTTTAGTTACTCTGGCTTTGCCTGGAACATCGCCAGCCAGTTTTGAGTTACGCAGAATTGCCATAATTTTGCTGTCTCAACCAAGGAAAAAATATTGACACTTGAATGTGTCCTTGTCAGTGACAAGCTGCATGTTTGAAGCCTAAGTGTAGTGTGTGTGGGTGTGTGTGTGTGTGCGGGTGTGTGTGTGTGTGTGTGTGCCTGTGTGTGTGCGTGTGTGTTTGTGTGCGTATGTGTGAGTGCATCTCAGCTGGATTTGAGTCATAACGTGAAACCGTCCAATTATCCATTCAAAACTTGGACGCACATACACATTAACATAGTCATGCACCTTCCTATGTTTATATGTTAGCATTAGCATTCTGCTTGTAAGTATGATTTATTCACGAGAAAATGTCCGTAGGTGACTGCATTTTATCTGGCACTGCATTAAAGTTTCAGGAGTGGTGAGAGAGAAAGTGAGAGAGAGAGAGAGATAGAGAGAGAGAGAAAGAGAGAAAGGGTGGGGGGTGTTAGAAGACTTTTCTTCACGTAAACTATGTATGTTTTCTTCAGTTGAAATAATAGATCTCAAGGCAGGTTTGTGAGACAATAGGTCTATTTCAGGCTCTTCGTTACATTTTTAGGGCGGATATTTTTACCCAGGCTCAGAGGTCAGCGAGGTGGAGTCTAACTTTAGCTGACACGGAGGTCGCCGTGGCGCTCCATGAGTCACAGGCTCCAATTAACCAATCCCTGACCTCCTAAATGAGGTCAGCTCTTAGGCAGAACTCTGTTGGGGAAAGGAGGCTAAAACAGTCTTCAATTCTCTGCTCATTTTGTCAGATTGCGAAAAGGTTTGCCTTAAATAAACGCCTTGAAGTGACCCACTTCAGCAGGTTTAGTTGTTAAAAATGGGAACTTTCAGGAGAGCTGCCCGTTATGGACTTACTAGACTGGTGCAGGTGGTCTTTTGCGTTCCCTTTTTCTCTTACAGAGGTCAGTCGTTCATTCGGTCAGAGGAAGCAGAAGGGAGCGAACAGAGGCACGAGAGAGAGTGAATAGAAACAGAACCAAGGATAAAAGGGAATAAGGGAATTTCAAGCTGAAAGTTTTTTTTCCTTCCTACTTCACCAGTATAAAAGCTCAACTTCGTAACCTCGCAAATATACACCAAGTCCAGCCTTTTGTTCCGGTCGCTTAGAGGTGCTAAAGGTTTTTGACCTTTTAGCCATTTTCTCAGGGTGATGGAGTTGGTGTCACTTTTGCTGGCGTCCCTGCTGAGCACACTGAAATTAACTCTGTCAAGGGATCCACAGAGGAATTGCGATCAAAATGACCCAGTACAATTAACCTTGGGCCTGCCCCCACCCTTATGGGACAACGGACTTCAGCCTTGTTCATTAAGGGGCCAATCAGATTTCACTTAATTCAGCAAGAGGCCAATAGGAAGCTGCCCTCCTTGAGCAATTATGAGTGTATGGATGTGCGTTTAGCAAGTGACGTGAAAGGTGACATCTCTGTGTGTTGGTCCTTCCATTGCCTCTTGATGCTACTCGTATGAAGTTGTGTTTTGTCACTGTGATAAGAACTTTTTTTTAGTTGTTTCAGACCTTTTGAAACTTGTGTTAATATATGGACTAACAGAGATATCCCAAAATGAGCATTGTTTAAAAAAATTGCATAAAGGATTAAGTTAAGGACATTTCTTCCAACTCTTCAAAAGTGTTTTTTATGGTACAAAGCATGCTTGAGTGATGAGACAGTACGTTCGATTTTTACGCTATGAAACACTGCCTGCAATATCTGAGGGCAAGATGTGTGTGTGAGAGTGCAGGCTTTGTGTATTGATGCAACCACTGATGCAATTCACAAATGTTGACTGATTTACTAAGACTACAGATTTTCATGCAAAAACCCTGGCCACTATAAAAACAATAGTGGGGCATTCAACAAACAACAGAAAATGTCATTCTGTTCTGGCGCCTCATTATAAGCATTGTATCTGCTGGCAGTTCAGAAATCTCTGAACTGCATGTGTTTTAAGACCCTAATGAAAGTTAATCTCTGGTTTCATTAGGAAGAGGAAAATCACAGCAAAACCAACAAAAGTTGCTTAAACTTTAATAAATGTGTAGTGTGAAATCAGTCACACATGTTTTATACCCAATATTTTGCACAATCTTTTCATATTTTGCACAGCCCTCCATCAAATGCATATGCATGAGGAAGTGAGACGCAGTTTGCATTTTACTAGGCTTGTGCACCAGTTCCACACAGAACACAGAAGGCTTAGTTCATCAGAGCCTCTGTCCTCACCTTTCATCACTATGTCTCTTGCATATAACATTGTGCTTGTTTTTCTATGGTATAATGTTCAAATAAATAACACTAACTTTAAGTTTTGAAGAATTCTGCTCACTGTATCTTTAAATCCAACCTCTGCCAGTTCTATCTGCTCTGACTGCAGCTTTGAGATATAGCCAGCGTGAATAAAACACACAAATGGTTTTACCATCCTTTAAACTGGCACAGTGAAACCTGCACTTATTTAGTCTTTAAGGAGAGCTATAGGCGAATGACCCAGAGGATCGTGAGCGAGCTGCAAACCTGAGAAGCTGAGTAAAATAGAGAATGCTGAGAGAGAAAGCAGCGTAAGCATAGGGATTAGAGAGAGAGACATTTCTAATTCAGCCTATCAGAGAGATGTGAGGGAGCAGAAATGCTTGTCTCGCTGTTTAGAAACGTTTTCTGCAGTAAAGTCTGGGAAAGGTGCTCCCACCACTGATGATGATGATGATGGTGATGATTTTAATGGTGATCACAAAGGTGTCATTTAAGTGTAATTAGTCAATGATTGACTATCTCTCCTTTTATATTCAGAGGACCAATCAGAAGGAAAGCAATCAGAGCTTATCTACCCTGTTCACAAAGATGCACTACAAAGTACTAGATGATCTTCAGTGTTTGAAGTGGAGCTGTAACAAGGCAGAGACCGAAGGGGTGGGACAAATCAAAGCCCATTACAGTGATCATAGACTGCTTTTCTGCTGGGATGAAAAAAATGGCAGGTAGATTACAGGACTCTCAATAATTAATTAACTATCCCTTGAAACGGTTCTTGAAGGGATCTTTAGTAAAGGCAATGGTCCTGTACAGAACCATGAATACACAGAAGACCATTAAAACACTGCCTGGTTCAGTTATTCTTTTCTGTGATGGAAAATGTTGTAAAAGGTTTACATTTAGGTAAATAGAATCAGTGAACTAATGGCATTTTAGGGATCAAGTGATAATTAGATGGATGGAGATATAGTGACAGTATTCTGATACTGATTCTTATATTGTAAAATAAAGAACAGTTAGTATATCAGCAGGGAGAGCTAAATTTAATGGAACAATCTAGGGCTCACTGTGAGTTAATGTTTAAAGGGCCAGTGGAGTGAGTATATAACTTTGATCATGCATTAGTGTTTAAGTGCATTGAGGGTGCCAGCTGAGTTAGTATATTGTGTTTTGTACAGGCTTAATAGAAATACACAGAGAGAAGGAAATATTAAAACCACAAACAACATATGATGGGGCATGATACGGATGAGAGTGAGTGCTTACATACAGAAGTTAGAATCGTCCGTAGTGTGTGTGTGTGTGTGTGTGTGTGTGTGTTTGCGTTGTTGGATTCTTGCATTCACACTTCTGTCAGGCCTTACAGCAATACAGAAATCTCTACTCTGACCTTGCAGCAAAAACACACAAGCACACACACACACACACACACACACACGCACAGTTACACTTCTTCACACTCTACTGCCCAGTCTGAGCCCTGAGCTAACACAGTATGTCAAGTGGTTCACAAAGGATGAGGAGAAAGATAGAGAGAGAGAGAGAGAGAGAGAGAGAGAGAGAGAGAGAGAGAGAGAAAGAGTGAAAGAAGGTTGTTGTGTACAGTTCTGGTGCAGATAAAATAAAAGCAGTGATGAAAGGAGGTTGAAGATGAATGAATTAATTGTGAGAAAGCTGTGACTCTAGCACGCATCGTCAGACATACACAGAGAGCCCAGTTCTTTATTATAATAAAAACGGTCACTCCTAAACACCCATACACACACTCAGACAGACAGACAGACAAAGAGAGACAGGCAGACAGAGACAGAAAGACGGACACACATACACACTTCTGTGTGTACAGTTGTAGGACAATTCACCTCTGTGCTTACAGTCACATACTAATACCAAACTAATCCCCTGATAATATTCCAAAGAGCCTTTCTCCTGAGAATGTTGTGTGTGTAGCAGCTTGCATTTGTTTGTGTGTGTGTGTGTGTGTGTGTGGTGTGTGTAGGTGAGTGAGTGCGTGGGTGTGTTTGTGTGTATATGAACAACTGAAGAAAAACACAAAATGTGCTGACTAAGTGAGAAAAAGCCCTAATAATTGTTCACAAGGATTTTTTTTAAAACAACACTTTAAAGTCCTGTCCACACACACTTATTTCTCTCTCTCTCTCTCTCTCTCTCTCTCTCTCTCTCTCAGACTACAGCAGAATACTGATTCAATTTTTTGCTTTTTTGTTTCTCTAAGCTGTGGGCATGACAGGAATAGGAATAGAGAGAATATGTCCTGAAAAAAAGAAAGGAGAGAGGGAGGGAAGGAGGGAGGGGGTGAGAGAGAAAGGGTGGGGGTGAACAAAAGCAATTTCACAATGCATGACTGAAAGGGACCAGGTACCATAAGAAAGCCAAAAGAGGGGCGAGAACAGAGAAGGAAAAATCAAAAGGGGATGATAGAACAAGAACATATGGAGAGAACAGGGGGGAAATGGGAAGGGGGGGGGTCTAAATAAAAGACTGTATTATCACTGCACAAAAAGGACAGATTGGATTTACACGATTCAAATTAATTTCCTCAGTCCAATATGTGACATCAACACAATTCATGCAGAAAGTGAGTCGTCTGAAAGACAGGGCTGTGTTGATGAATGCAAGTTATTCATATGGAAATTATGAACAGTTTAAAAGAGACATACCCTTTTTCATAATTAAACATAGTTTCCTGTGTTGTTTGAAAGACAACTGTATAGAGCACAAAAAATGACACCTTCCTTCCGTCAGCCCGTTCACTCCACAGGTATCTTGGCAACACACCTGAGCCGTTATTTCCAGTCAAGCAAGACAAGGCTCCTATAGGGAGCCTATAGGGAGAAGCCTTATTAATGTTTCAACATATTAGAAATCACTGGTAAAATCTGAAAAAAAAAAATCCTGTTAATGGTTTGTGGCATTTGTCTTGAATACTGCACTAAAATTAAGTATGTCTGGTTGTTCTGGTTAGGTTGCATGCACAGCTCCCCAATGGGGGTGGGGTTTTCCAACTTGTGGACTTGCCAGCAAGCCAAATGGCTTTTTTACTTCATTTTTTCCTCTAAATGGTCTCCTTCTTTGTAACATATCCATCCATCATCTGAACCACTTGTCCTTAACCAGGGTAACAGGGGGTGCTGGAGCTTGTCCCAGTGGTTAAAGGGCGTGTTGCTATTCCATCACAGGGTTGACACACAGACAAACACACTCACACACACTCACACACACTCACACACACACACGCACACACATACCTTGGGTAATTTAGCATCTCCAGTTCACCTGACATGCATGTCTTTGGACTGTGGGAGGAACATGATCCAGTCTGCTAACCAAGAATCTGTTAAGTGTCTAATTACCGAGTCACTAACACACAAGTTTAATGTTTGTAAGCAACATTAAATTGGTACTTCATAATGTCCTGTCCATCAGAGATGTCCATGTGTGAAAAGATAGTCGTGATGGTGAAAATATGAAGTGGCCATTTAATTGAATGAGAGCTGGACATTTACTCAAAGTGAGAACATAGCTTTATCTCATAGGTCTCTTATAAATCAAGCAAATCCAGTGCTTCACTTTTTAGTGTAATAAAGAAAATCATTTTTTAAGACATCAGAATCTAAAGCTTGCCATCCTAGACTCACTACACACTGACTGTATCCACTCTGAACTGTAAAACGTGATCCTGTCAGTGGAAGGCCAGGCTTTTTGGTTCTCTGCCACTGCCACAGTGCAAGACTAAATCTGCTCTCAGTTTCTATTTTTAAAAAGGCAGATCGAAAAACCTCACTTGATTTACAAATGCATTCACTGTGGTCGTTTGAATTCAACTTTTCGGAGGCACATAAGGCTGGTGTCGGGCTTCACTGCTCTTTCAAGTTATCACCAGCACTAACAAAGGCATGCTGTAACTAGATATTAATTTTTTCTAATTCGCAAAACAAGTAGTGAAATTCTTCTGAAAGTGTGGATTATGGACATCCATTAGATACCATGAGGAGATATTTTATTATGATTTGAAAATGACCTCCTGAAAAATCATTTTCTTGGAGGATTCTTTGGTAAAGACAAATTATAGAGAACTATGACAACATAATTTGACATGCGATTCCACAAGCTGTTAGGCTTTACCTACTAAACTAAACACGGTCTCTTTCTCAGCCAGCTTTTGTCCTTTCACCATCTTTACTGCAGATGCTAACTCTAACATCCATGGAAAAAAATAAGTTACCTGAATGTCTCTTTTGAGCTTTTAATTGATTTTTGATTCTTTGAATCCTAAACCAATGATTGACTGATTCCTAAGTCAAGTCAAATTTATTTTCTCCTTAACATAAAATTATTAGCAAAAGTCAACCAGACATATAACTGTAACATTTGCAACAGCCTATACATTTGCACAAACAAGGAATCAAGAATCCCAAGTATTCACTGTCAAGCCACATGAAAATGCCAAGTATAAACAACTGTGTTTTACTGTCCACTTGCGTGATCAGCTGTTAATGGCAGGTATGAGCAGGGAACTATGTTAAACTAAAAAAAGAGTAAAATATGCCTCCTTTAAATAACATAGCATTGATGATTAGATCTACAGTTCTTAATGTTCATTTATAACCCATTCTGTGGCTGTGCTGATTTGTTTCACGCTGTGTTGAGTTCATGGCAACACTCTACTTTAACTTTTCTACCTAACCATTCCATTAACATGTCATGGAAGATGTCAAATGCTGTCATAACTTGTCATAATTGATGTAACAGTGTCTTGTTACCATGTTGCCTGTAATCGCCATGACAGATGTCACAACGTTTGATGTCATGACTGTTTATGTCACACGCTAATTAAGGTAGTGACGTCAAACATTATAGCATCTGTCATGACAATTACAGGCTCTGGTAACATGACACAGTTAAATCAATCATGACAGATGCCATAATGACTGATGTCATGAATGTTTATGTCACATGCTAAGTAAGGTCATGACATCAAATGTTATAGCATCTGTTATCAAAGGAACCACTAATGAACATACCTTGTCATGGCAACTTGTGACAGCATATGACATCATCCATGACATGTTTATAGCATTTATGTCAGTGTTTTGTAGTTCAATAAAAGTTCAATAAAAACTGTTACCATATTTCCATGCAAACATAATATTAGAATAATTTGCTTTTTGCCATTATTAATTTGAAACCATACCTCAGTATTTTACACACACACACACACGCACGCACACACACACACACACACACACACACACACACACACAGCACGCACTGCACGTATGCACACATACACACTGACTA
>JBBIGA010000027.1:8747397-8779248 GCA_037576975.1 Alestes dentex | reverse complement strand
TCTCATTCTCATACCCTTGTGTTTTGGGTTTTTTTTTTGATTGGTCTATCACCCCTCTCTCTCTCTCTCTCTCTCTCTCTCTCTCTCTCTCTCTCTCTCTCTATCTCTCTCTCTCTGTTCAGAAAGTGATGTTCCACTTTAGCTTGTTAAGTGGGCACACACAGCTGTTCCGCTGCCTCAGAGTCTCTGAGCTCATCACATCTGTTCCTCAAACTCGCCTCCTGACCAGCAAATCTCGCTACAGGGTGCACTGACTGCATGTGTTTACATGTATTTGAATGCTGTGTAGAGGTGGGTCAGTGTTTGGCACAGTAACTCACTGGGCCTGCTGCCACAGACATGAGCTCATGATTATCTGGGACACCGCAGCTATCCTCCGTGGTCAGTCTTACCGGGAACTCACGACATTAGACCAGTTCATGACCACAGTCCTGCTGCTGAAATGTTATCAAATACTGTGGTTGTGGAATAGCAAGAAAAACTCAGAGACCATAAAAAGGGCCTATATTGTACAAGCTAACTGTTACTCTGACAATATATTCAGGAAATATATGACTATATAAATTATGTAAATTACTGACACCTTTTTGTTTTGTTCTGAGCACTCGCTTTGTCAGTATATCTTGTTTTTTAAGAATTCACCTCAGTCAGCATGATTATTTCATGACAGAAAAATGCCACATTTAGTCATATGGTGTTTAAAAATATTAACTGCAAAAAATGAAAAGTAAAAAACAAGCCAACTTTAAAATGACATACAGAGCACACAAAACATAAAACTTATCATAGAGACCTCAGTTTTTACACTGACACGGGACATACAAAACACTTTTATGTTATGTATTAACTGAGTATATGTAATAATATAATTAATCTTTAAACTAACCAAATACACTACATGGACAAAAATATTAGGACACACCTGTTTTCCAGGGTTTGGGCTAGGCCCCTTACTTCCAGGAAAGGGCCATCGTATTGCTTCAGCATACCAAGACAGTTTAGACAACCCCATGCTTCCAACTTTGTGGACACCGTTTGGGGATGAACCTTTTCTATTCCAGCATGACTGTGTCCCAGTGCACAAAGCAAGCTCCATAAAGACATGGCTGGATTGGTTTGGTGTGGAAGAACTGGACTGGTCCTCACAGACCCCTGACCTCAACCCCATCCAACACCTTTGGGATAAACTGGAATGCACCAGGACTTTCCCACAGAAACTCCAAAATCTTGTGGAAAGTCTTCCAAGAAGAGTGCACGCTGTTCTAGCTGCAAAGGGGGGACCAACTCCATATTAAAGTCTACGTATTTCAGAGCAATGTCATTAAAGTCCCGGCTGGTGTAATGGTCAGGCGTCCCAGTACTTTTGCTCATATATTGTAGTTATCATTGTGTTTTTCACTAATAAGTCCTCTCTAATGATGCAGACAGCACACCTTCAGGGTCCTTGACAGGAATCCTGGAGGTTGCTTTATAGTACAGCACGCCTGGAGGCTGAGCGGATTGTGGGCGGAGATTTCTCAAAGCGGCTCTGAACTCGAGCTCCTATTGGCCTACCCCCTCCTCCTTGCCCCTCCTACTGTTGTGGTCTCCCCCTTGCTCCGTGTGGAGGGAGAGACGCGGGCAGGGGGCGCTGCTCTGACGGACTGGGGGACACTTCAGCGGGCAGCACTGGAGCAGAGCAGCCGTCCCTGACCTGTCATCTCTAGCACTGAGGGAGATGTAACGGGAGTAGTTCAGCACTTACGCTTTCGTTGTTTTGTTTTTTGTTTTCTTTGGTTCTAGGAAGCTCCTTTTTAACAACCAGTTTCTTTGTTTTAGAAAGCTGTTTTTTCTGTTTTTGACAGCAATCACGTTTCTTCCTTTGTGTTCATAATTTTTATTGTTGTCACTTTTTCACTCTCGTTTTTTCGTATTTTCAAATCACGTCTTAAAAAGCTATCGGTTTTCTTTGTCTTTTTATTGTTTTTCTCGTGTTTATCGCTTGCTTCAACCGCCACCCTGAAGTTCATCGTTGTGATCCTGGCCGCCGGGATGGTGGCGTTTATCGGAGCTGTAATCTGCATCATCGCCGCGGTCCACAGCGGCTCTCCGGCAGCTCCACCTCTCACCCAGAACCGCTCCTCCTCCCCGCCTCCTGCTCCCCTCTCCCCGGGCTCCGTGGCGCGGGCTGGGGCTCTGGATGCTCTCCATGCCACGGAGGCTCCTGGTGGCCCTGAAGGGCCCACTTTCTACGGGCTTACCGGGGGCGTGGGCAGCGAGCAGAGGGTAATCTACAGCCGCCTGCTGTGCACCCCAGTCCCGCCGGGCCAGTGCGAGCCCAAGGCCGTCCAGGCGGACCAGCAGCAGGAGGATGAAGAGGGGGAGTGGGGGTCCCTGCGAGCCGCAGCCGAGGAGCTCCGCCACACCGCCCAGAGACAGCAGGAGGAGATACGGGCCGACCGCAGGACCATCCGGGAGCTTACGGGGAAACTGGCCGAGTGCGAGGGGACCGGAGGAGGTGGAGGTGGGGTGGTGCAGGAGGAGAGGGAGAGAGCGAGGGAGAGGGGTATGATGGGGGACGAAGGGCGAGGAGGAGCCGTAGAAGAACTGGAGAAAGCCATCCTGCACATGAAAGAGAGGATAGAGAGACTAGAGGTGAGGAGGGGTGTCTATCTTCAGTGTTGAATAAAAAAGTAATGCAATGAATGCCCTTGACTCTAATGTGAGCATCATTTCCATATATCTTAATGTCATCACAATTATGGCCAAATGTAAAGTGAAAAAACTGGTGATGCCATTTGTCTTATGGATATGATGTTCAGCCATACTGCACATAAAAGAGAGGATAGAGAGACTAGAGGTCAGGAGGGGCAGAAACTTGTTTATCTTCAGTGTTGATTAAACCCTATTGTGAACATCATTCCTATATTATTAAGTGTCATCACAGTTACTGCCAGAAACAAAACTGTGGTGATGCCATTTGACATGATGTTCACATCTGGATCAGGTCAAGTGGATGTCAAGTCACACTGGAGGCTGGGCATAACTGATTTTAATGATGTGATAACACCTGTAGTGCTTTATTAGAAGTACTGGTTGAAGACCTGTTTATAGAATTCTACTAAATAAAGCTCTGTGAATTCAGCACAGAGTTTTGTGAGTTCTGGCACGGCAAGGGTCAATGGGTTAAGCCTGGTGTTGGAGGGAAAAGGATTTCCCATTGGTACTTTGCCATTAACACCACAGTTTAGTACAAGATTAGTCTTAGATGGTTTTCCACTGGTGGGGAATATTTTATTTACTAGGGTAAACCACCAGTGACCAGCGAACCTGATCTTGTCCTTTGAGGTTTGATATGACAAAAATAGTAAAATAATGGTAAATCCAGAAAAAAAGGATTTATTTAGGGACTACTTGGTCTTTCAACAGTCTGCATGTGTCCATCTACTATAAATGTGTTTTAAAAATATGTTTTGACCAAAAAACTGTATCAGACTATTCTAAAACAATCTCTTAGGCATCGGGCAGCTTATTCCAACCATTAAGTGTAATAACTTTAAGCGAGGGGCTCTCTTAAAATGCCTGGTTCATGTTACCATTGCATTAATTCACAAGTTTCACATTAAACCTCTCTGCTTGACTTTATTCACAAAGTAACCATTTAATTAATGAAATGTTTTAAAATTCAGGTTTAACACTCAAGTTGGACACTTGCCTGAAACCCGTGAATAGAAGAAATACATTATTTGTATTATTTAATTAGACAAAACAAAAATGTTAATTTGTCCAAATAGAAGTTATGTCATCCAACTAGATACAAAAAACATATTATGTTATAATTTAAATAGGCTGTAGGAGTGACAACAATTTAGTGTCTTGTTTGAAAACAACAGGTTTGGACAGAATTTTTCCATGGATGCAGGTATATCCTGCTACGCTAAAAACTGAACAATGGTAAAAACTGAATCCAGTTTTCTAAGTGTATAATACTAAAACTAAATGCAATTAGATTATCAACTGTATTCTTGATGTAAATCTTATTAAAACTGAACGCAGTTCTACTCTTTAGCCGTATAATGGACAAGTGACTGTGCGTTTCCAAAACGATTTGACATTAATAGATCCTGCGTGTGTAATTAACAACATGGGGGGTTATAAAGCAGCTGTAAAGTTCAGCTCCCTACAGACTCCAGCTCATTCGTGCTCTGCTCACGGAGCACTGAGCGCAGGGCAGAGGGTGATTTACACTTCTGCAGCCTTCGTTGGCTTCAGACAGAGACATCATTGCTGTTTCAGTGTTTTATCACCACACTGCAGTGGCTGGGCTCTTACGCCACTGCTTGCGTGATTAAAGCCGTGCGAGAGATCAATAATGAAGGGCTTCCTCTTCCTCTAATGAAAACCCCTCAGTGAAGCATCAACAAAATGTCACAATCTCTGAGAGGCGTAAGGCAAAGCGAGGCACAGTGCCAATACATTAAGGCCATAATGGCAGCTAGCATCCTATACCCCATTGATCCATGACCACAGTGTGTGATCACGTGGAGGGAGGGGGGTTGTGCAGCTGAAAACACATTATGATTCTGAGCTTTGAGGAGATGAAGTGTAATTTTATGGCTTAGCTGCTGCAGTGTGGGGTAATGGTGGGTTTTCACCATCATGAACCCCAGCTGATGTTGCAGCGTGGCTATAGCTTAGTATGCAGTTTCATTCCTTATACATAAACGTAAAGGCAACAAGTTAATATGCCTGGAAATGTGCACACTGTAATTCTTTGGTTTAACCCAGCAGTGTGAGTGATTTTGGGTGCCTTTAATATGTTCAGAAAAACTCATTGAAAATGGCAAGTGAACAAAAACCCTCACTAGTTTTCTGTTATCAGAAATGTACTGGAGAATCCAAACTGAATGACACAAAACAGCAAAAAAGGGACATGATTTTCCCTCCACCAAATATAGTCAACCAGCCATGACTTATTTGGTTTGCCTCTTTATCTTAGCACAGTCACTACGAGGCTAAAGTAATGGAATCTAATGCACTGCCAATTAGCATCATGCAAACTATGCTTAAATCATCACGCTTGGCTCAAAATGTTTTATGGATTCTCAGATAATCTTGCAATAAAAATGGACAGGAAAAGCCATTTCTGTCCATTTTTATAGACAGCATTATGCCATACAGTGTCATAAACTACATAAGCAAGTCTATTTGAGATTACATAGCCTCTTTCTGCAGGCCAGCTACAAGTATTAGAATGGAAACCGAATTGGATCTTTTTTATAAATTTAGGTAAATAAAATGTTTCACCGTGACTCTACTACAGGATAAACTAGGACACTGTCGACTCTGTTTGCAAATTGTTCTGACTCTGTGTTGAGCTGCTAGTGAGCAATGAGGGGTGAGAAAAGAGTGTAAAAAAACTGTTTTACCTTCTGTAAAAAACAGTTCACACATCTCCACAAGCACATTTGTGTTGAGATTGTTTGCTCACCTTCGAAGATGAAGATCTAGTTTTCAGTAAAATTCTGTCAACATTATTGAACAAAAATTCTAATTGATCTGAGGGACCTCCACTAAAGGCAGAAATTGTATTTTATGTCTACTGTGAAAAGGAGTTAACAGCTCAAGACTATATATCAAATGTGATATCATTTAGGCATGCTGGTTGCACTGTGTTAATTATTGCATGAAAAATGTACATTAATTGTTAATCCCATACATCCAGTGCAAGACCTCTGACACTAAACTGATGATTTACATTTACAAGGGGCAAACTGTAAATTAGATTTTTTTGCCAAACTATTCTTTTTCAGTGCTCTTCCTGAAGCTCGCTGAAGTGCGAGAAACAAAGATGAGCTCAGTAACAATAGTTTGTTCTTTTATATGCAGTCAGAAATGGCCCCGTTGGCTCACAACCACACGGAGACTGGACAGAAAAGCACAGGCAGAGTCCAGAGTGCCGCCAAGAGTCAGGGGGTGACGGCACAGAGGAAAGTGGAAGATCTGGAGGGAGAGCTGAAGAGAAAGATGAAGATGTTGGAAGAGGAGAGGAAAGCCCTTCGCAAAGAGACCCAGAAACACCAAGAGCACATTGACCAAGGGCTGGATGCTGTCCACCAGCGAATCAGTAGCCTCGAGCAAGGTAAGAGAGAAAGAGAAACTGAGACTGAAAATGGGTAAAGGATAGCAGGCCATGTATTTTCATTATCTAACATTCTCATAAAATAGCTATGGCCCTGCAGCCTCCCTGGGAGAAAGGTATTGTCTAAATGACCCTTTAATATAATTTTAAAAGTAGAAAATAGAATCCAACCGTCCACCAAAACCAACTATATCAAGTTTGTAAGACATTCTTTGATCATAGAGTAGCATTACTGAATTCATTGAATGTATTATCTTAAATAATAACAAATAATCAAATACATTACAGACAATAAAAAGAAGCGTGAAGAAGTGAAACCTAAAGCAGGTATTTCTAAGGCCCTTACAAAGTCTGTAATCACTGTTTTGAGAACAGATTTGATAGGAAAAAGCATTACTTTATTAACACATTGGATCAATTATGCAGAAACTGTTCAATATTTCGCCACCCACTGAGGGGCTATAAATAGACGTTCCAATACATCTCTCTCCACTCCACACGCCACCTTCTGCAAATCTTCTGTTCATCGAGCACTGCATTGATTTGGTTGGTTTTGATGAGGTTTGGGGTGATTAGAGAGGGTGATGGTATATCCAGGCAATTGAGAGATGTAGCAATGTGTAGCTGCAACATTAAACCAAGGATTTAATCAATTTTCACACACACACACACACACATAGTCATCAACCACATCAAGACATTAATGTAATGTCTGGCTTGAGGAAGTTTAGAGATGTTTTGGTAACGTATGTTTACTGGGCTGCCTGGGGGACTATTGAGTTCTAGTGTTATTCATTAGCCTGTTGAGTTCTAGTGTAATTCATTAGCCATGCAGCTCCAGTTCTAAACCTAAGAAGCAAAATTTGGACGACAATCATGTCTTGGCTGACCACCTACATCTTGAATAAAAAAATACTGTTAATTTGAATTTTTGTCATTCCTTTAAAACAGACATACTAAATGGCAGTTTTATAGTCAAAAGGAAAAACACTCTCAATTTTAATGTATGGCATAATTTACTCACTGTTTTTACCTGTCCATTTTTCATTAAATGTGTATACAGTAAAAAAGTAGCATGGGTAGTGTAAAAACGAAATTAATTTGTCTTGACAGTGATAATATGTACACTAACTTTGTCAATTTCCTAAATATATGTTTGCCTTTGTCTCTGCGGTAGGTATGTCTGAGAACAGGTTTCCGGAGAGTTACAGGCTTTCGTTTCCTGCGAGGAGCAGCTCTATGTATGCTGTGGTGAAGCATTCCATCCCTGCCCTTCATGCCCTGACCGTCTGCGTGTGGCTCAGACCTTTGCAGAGTGTCTTGGGAACTGGATTTTCATACGCAGTGTCAGAGCAGAGTCATGAACTGGGCCTACAGCAGCTGGTGCATGGCCCCATTGAGTTCATTATCAATAATGAGGTACGGACCAAGCCACTGCTGTAGAATGTGAAACCATTTGTTTTCCGAGAGTGCTTATGTCATGTGGTGGTAATCTACAGATGGCTGACAAATTAAAAGACAGACCTGAATAAATGAGTGCAGGTGTTTCCAGACAGGTGAACTGATTCAATTAAGTACTTAACATCCTACTGTGCTCTGAGTGATGTATAAAAATGCTGAACAAGACCAGCGGACCTTAAGCAGATTAAGGTGGCTAGAGGAAAAGATCTAAGTGTCTCTGAAAGAGCATTTATTATTAACGCACGGCAGGAGCTTCAGTCGCAAAGACTGCTCAGCTGGCCTGAGTTTAATAGGAACAGCAACTGAAGTAACACTTAAGCCTATATTCACCCTATTCCCTGTTCCATGTGGGGTGAGCGCATGTGTGAGAACTGACTATTACAGTGTCATTTTGAATATTTTGAATAGGCCAGATTAGATTTCCAGCATAAATAGACAGAATGAAACTTTACCCAGGTTTACTTACTATCACACAAAATCCACGCATGGCATGGAATCCATGAATGCCCATAACATACCACTACTGGATTTTTGACTTTCTTGTTATATTGTAAACTGGAAGCTGCATTTCAGCATGGTGTTGACAGGATTCCAGTGGAAAGTACACCCCTGAGGCCATGTCTCCTCAAAATAGTACAAACTGGGAACTCATGAGATTAAGTATTAATGAGATTCAGTCTCTTACCCATAGGGTCTGGTTATAATAGTTTAATATGCAAGCATTTATGCACCCAGTGATGTGATCTCGCAGAAAGAGTGTGCCAATAAAATATTGCACACTTCAGTGAAGTTGCTTTTTAATAGATTGTTCTTCCCTCCCGTAGGTGGCGCAGTTCACCCTGAACCTGACAGTGGGTGCATGGCAGCATGTGTGTGTCAGTTGGAACAGAAGAGCTGGAGTGTGGCACGCCTACCTAGGAGGCAAGCTGAAAGGTGAGGGGAAGGACCTGGCAACCCGCCACTCCATCCGGCCTGGAGGAACACTCGTCCTGGGCCAGGAACAGGTGAGTCATAGCCTGGATCGGGTTCTGGGTGACCAGATTTTCAGCATGGTAGCTCATAATTGCTCAATTGGCTGCACTTCCTCACTGCATGCAGACTTCACATGTGATATACAGCACACACACACATATTTGTACATGAGCCATTTGTATTAGTCCATCTGGTCCTTGGCATAAACAGCTGGAATTGTCAAACTAAATCAATTTTGTTTCAACATATTGTTCCTCTTATCATAAAGATGTGGTGTATGTCTTCGTATATGTATTTATATCATCGCTTTAAAAAAACATCTCCAAATAGTATTTGCAGAATGCTGACTTTACAGGATAAGGTTTTTAATGTTATATAATTTAAAGCAATTTTACTCTAAGTATTTTTTTCTGTTTTTTTCATTCATCAAGAAAGTTTTGTGCTATGTAAAGAACAAATTTCATTTGTTTAAATGAAAAAATGGAAATACATGGGTTTTTTTGAACAGTGACGATATGTCAATATATATATATATGATAAGTTAGCGGCAAAAATCTAAGGCCATGTCCACACGTACACGGGTATTTCTGAACACCCTATGCGTTTTGGCCTTTCGTCCACACGTAAATTGCGTTTAGGGTCAGTTAAAATATGGTTTAAGGTTATATTGCCACCCGCTGCCTTGGCATGCTTTTGACAGGGTTTTTGCGATTGCGTGTGGATGGAGATATTTTTGAAAATGAGCTCATGTGGACGTGATTTAAAAAAAAAAAAAAATTAAAACGGGAAATCTGAAAACAGTTTTCAGAAATACCCATGTACGTGTGGACATGGCCTAAATTGCAGGGGGTTTATTCATGCGCAGCATTTCCACAGAAGGGTCACAGCTGTAAAGCAGACCATCACCAAATATAAATCAATAAAAAAGAAATAATAAATAAGAGATCATCATTTGCCAGTGGATGCCTAAAGGTTTGTACTAAATTTACTCAACAAAAACAGAACCTTCATGTTTCCTTATTGTTTTTTTTTTCAGTTATTACTGAGTGTTCAGTTATTACTTTAGTTAGTTAGTTCTTTTTGCATGGCACTTGTTCAAAGCTTGCTGTTTCACCGACAAAAATCAATTAGAATTGGAATACCTCAGGGCTTCTATAACCCTCAGCCCTCCATCCACACTCCCCTCCCTTGTGCATATCTCCTCTCATCTTCATCCCTCCCTCATTAAATTCCTCTTTCCTCATGCTTTCATTAAATAACATCCCTTAGTCTGTCCAGCTTCACAGTGTTTTTCCTGCTTTTATTGGGGTTATGCTTTTAAGCTTGGCCTTTAATGACCACTGGCCTATGGGATAAAGTCACAAGGTGGGAAATATCCACAAAAATCTATTAGAAAAGATCACTGATTTCAGAAAAAAATCTCTATAAGGAACTCGGAGACATTTTGAGTTAAACATGTAAATTAATGTGTAGTTCTAATCATAATTTCTTTTTCTCTTCCTGATTTTCTACCTGCTTTACTCCACAATATCCTTTTCTCTACATTTTATTTTGATATTTTGAGGTTAAAAATCACACAGATGCCCAGTTTACCCAGTTCTATAGTCAATCAGACATGTTTGATATCTGATCTTTGCTTATTTAATTTTTCATTAGAGCTACAAGAATAATGTGGCTGACAAGTAGCGGCTTATGATCAGCATTTAAGCAAACCGCATGCCTAAATCATCAAACTGTCGCAATCACACACTTACCGCAAACCAAATCTAGTTATCAAATATCAAATAGACCCATTTTATGTGGTTTCTGACACTGTATGTCATGTGGTTATCTATAAAAAAGAAGAAAAGTGTTTTATGTTGCTAGAAATGATAACAGCAGCCAACACGTAGCCTTTGGACATTTCTGACTCTCGGCCATCACTTTATGTCACTGATTTTGGCCAAACAGTTGGTGTAGCCACAGGGGCAGCCGGTGGCCTGGCAGTTAGGGAGTTGTCCCTGCGATTGGAAGGTTGTGGGTTTGAATCCTAGGACCACCAGTGGTACCACTGAGGTACACTTGAGCAAGGTACCATCCCCACACACTGCTCCCTAGATGCTGCCTCGGTGGCTGCCCACTGCTTCGCTTGGTGAATGGGTTAAATTCAGAGAACGAATTTCACATTGTTCACACCGTGTGCTGTTCAGTGGTGTGTTCACATGTGACTAAAAGGGCCACTTTACTTAAGCAGTGAGAAATGTTGCAGCCTTTAAAGTTGGTCTGAATCTCTTCTCTTGCAGAGTTCGATGGGTGGGCTTCGCTTCGTGGCCTCGCGAGCTCTGATGGGGGACCTCTCTCAGTTCAACCTGTGGGACCGAGTGCTTACTCACGCTGAGCTCAACGCCCTCGCCCACTGCAGCACGGGCATGTTGGGTAACGTAGTCCCCTGGAACAGCCGTGAGGTGGAGGTGTTTGGAGGGGTTACCAAGCAGCCAGCCGAACACTGCAGCCATCACTCCAGTGTACGGCAGTGAGGGGTCAGCAGGGTGGGTGATTAGTCCAAGATTAGATCAGGCGAAAGCTGACTATTCAGCTGAGACACTGTCATTATCAGCCATTACTTCTGTATAGGTATCTCAATTGAGAGGGCTTTGGGATGCCTGTGTTGAATGGAAACAATTGCCTGGAGTGAAATGTTAAGGACAGTTTGGTCTTTTATTCGGTTGACAGAAACATTTGATTATTTTGGAGGGGATTCTGTACCATGTAAGAGAAAAAGGAAGGCATCTTTTGCTCTGAAAGTGATGCTGACAGTTTACTTTTTACAGAGAAATCAGAAGGGAATATTTCATGGTGGTGTTAAGAATGTGTTATTCCTTTTTTCACTATGATGGCATTGGTAAGGGTCTTAACACTCTTATATCAGCCTGTTTATTTATGTTCTGTCATTTTTGTACTGTATCGTTTTTGTATTTTTTTTCTTAGCACATTTTGTAATTCTTTATGCCACCCTGTTTCTACAGCAGTGTTCAAGAGAAAAGGCTTTGATTGGTCAAATCAGACTGGGGAGCTCTTAGTGAGGAACTAGGCTTTCCTTTGTGTAAACAGAGATCTTTGTTGTTACAGTATGATTTATGATTCTATCCAGTTTTTATTCATAAGTAAAGGTATAAATTAGCAATATTATGCGTACATATCTGGAAAAAAAAAACACAAACCACTGAATTACTGTTATAAGAATATGGTGATGACATGTTTTGACTATGTATAATGAGTAGTTTCTGGAGCCAGTGAAAAATTCGCAACTCTTTCAAAACATTTCCGCAGTTTAAAATGTGACCTACTAAAAAAAAACATCTACAGAAACATTCCATACATCCATGAAGTGTGTTTCAATGCACCGTCATTGTTAATGTCTGTAATTTATATTTTTGATGAATGTGACTGAATATATGGAACTGTGCAAAAGACTTCATTCATGTTACAAGCCTTACTGAACAGGTCCAATTTCTGCTTAGATCTGATCTTTCTATCACGATGGGTCACATATGTGTGTCCGCACAGCTCAAAAACAAGGTATGCGTTACACTGAGGCATAAATTTCTGTCACTTTCTCCTGGAAATGTGAACGTAGCCTTCGGCACCTAAGCAGATTGTTTAAAATTATACATCTTAAGTCTTTCTGCTTGTAAAAACACCTTTTAAAGAACCCATATCCTACATTCCTTCTGTATTTTATTTTACCCTAACATAAGATAATGTTAGGGTAAAACAAAATAATGCAAACAAACAGTAGTTTAGTAAAAAGTATTTCAAAATTTTTCAAACGTGTAGTTTATAACATTTGAGCTGGTTAAAAGATTTCTTCTTTTAGAAGAAACGCGGCCAGCCAATTTATAGATTAACATAATGAAGCATTGACCAGCCAAGTCAGGTAGTGGACACTGTGATGGGTTGCCACAACAATAGATTTGGAAATAGTTCGATGATAAACACGCTGACATACATAAAATGACTATTTTTTTTCTTTTTTATTGTAAATGGTGTTTTTTCCCGAGCAACAATCTCTTCCTGCCCAGATTGAGTTTCTTTTTTTTAGCGCTTAAAACTTTTGCACAGTACTCTACAGTGTACAATTCAAGATTGTGAAATCACAGAAGGAAATGTATCATACAATATACTATGTGTTGCATATAATGTGTCATGTATTGTCTCTGTACTGATCAGAATGTACTCAAGCACAGGTCTAAAGTCTGAAAATTAACCACGAACACCAGCCAGCAATGGACTTGCACCAGCAACGGCCATACCTTTGGTGTAGACGTGCTTGGGACAATGACAGAAAACACCAAGAAGATTCTGTTTAGCACATTTTTTGTGAGTGAATGTGAAAATAGCAGGGGCATGCAGCATGAGGGGCACAACTTGACGGCTGAACTGAAATGACCTGACATGGATTTGTTTGACTGCTGTATCCTTTATTCTGTCCAGTTTCTTCACTGACTCTCTTCTCTGGAGTTCATTGATGTCTGGCACACTCGCTGTTATTAAGGTGATGCCTGTTGTTCGTGCAGCGTTTGCACCTCTGTGGTCACTGTGCTGTCGTATACTTGGTGTGAACGGAAAAAAAAAAAAAGCTCCTGTTTAAAGGAAAGAAAAAAAAAAAACGTTGGTCTGCTGGGTCGCTTCGGAAGCTACGAAACCTTTGTAAGCAAGAATATGTTTGATATGCAGCTTTCGCTCTTTGCTTGTTTTGTTTTGTTTTGTTTTCTATACAGTTTCAAACTTGATGACTTTTATATCCTTCTGTACGCGTTCAGGCCATTTCTTGCATTCTGTCGCTGTGTGTTACCTAACTGGACAACCAAATGTGGAAAATCTTGAGTTAGTATGAAGAGTAAAATTCGTTTCACTCTCGCTAAGCCTTTCTCTTTCTTTCCTGCCGTGGCCTTGGCCGTCTGACAGTGCAAGAAACACACATGCATCGGGACCTCTAATGATTTCCCTCTGGGAGCTGTCTGCGTTACCCAGCAACCGTCCTGTCATTTCTTGACACATTGCAACAAAGGCAAGCATGTCAGAGCCATGCTGCTCATTTCGGGTCATGTGACGCACTGAAAGCATGGTGCTCATTTAACAAGCTGCGTCACAAACGTGTTAAAAATGTGCTGCTTGCGACAGTTCGCGAGGCTTTAACAACTTTGTCATTTGTCTTTTTCTCACCTGACCCAGCTTTCCTTTCCTCGCAGTCCCAAGAGGACGTAGCTGGAGCACAGGCAGTGATGATACTCCAGGCCCAGCAGCGAGCAATATGATAAAGTGTTATTAGTATTGTCAGAAATTAAGTGTAACATGGGTTCTGTCTGTCCTCTTAAAATGACTAAAAATTACTATTGCATGTATCATCCAAAAGACTTGGGACTTAGACTTGATTTAGACCCATCATAACGAGTCTGTACACAACAAGAAGTGTAAGAGCATAAACTGCCTGGCGAAAGCTGGATGTCAGCCCAGAGGGTGCTGAGGAAGGCTGTGAACCTAATAAATACTTATTTATACAACAGCTGTCAGAGCTGTTCCTACTCTTGAAAGAGCCCTTTTTTTCTGAGACTAGATGCCGGGTTTAATTTTTAATATATTTTACCCAGTTCTGTAATTTTTCCCTTCTTTTCCTCTTGAATAGTTCATTGGTTGCTTTGCAATAATTAAATATGTTGTTCAGATCTTCCTATTTTATTTTTTTTTTGTAAAAAAAAAACCTGCAATGGGCAGCTGATAAAAGACAGCATTCTGGGAATGAGTCCAGACCCCACACGTTTTATACCACAGTCTTTTACTTGATATTTAACTTCGTTGGAATTTCTTTGCCAAACATGTGATGCGAGGGATTCCAGGTTCAGTTCAGATTGAATCTTTTTTTTTTTTCATTTAAGAAAGCAGGAGACATAGAAAGTCGAATAGAAAAATAACTAAAAGAAAAGCATACCCCGAACTGACTGTCACAGCCTAAGTCATACTAACAAGACCTGCCGTTTTGGAGATGCTCTGACTCAGTTGTTTATCCATCACTATTTTGCCCCTGTCAGAATCACTCAGATCTTTACGCTTGCCCATTTTTCCTGCTCCTAACGCTTAAACTTCAAGAACTGACTGTTCACTTGCTGCATAATGAATCCCACCATTGACAGGTGTCTCTGTAATTGTCACGAATCCCCTTGTCTCCCGAATGAGGGCAGGCGCAAACGCAGACTTCCATCTTTATTGTCTTTTATTGAAACAAAACAAAAGGCATGAGGCCCAGAAACAAAACTCAGACACTGTAATCAAAGGAGACAGGAGAAAACACAAAAGCATTCAGCATGACAGTGGACCGACACTAAGGTCCACCACAAACAAACTTAAAAACCTCACAAACCAATAGAAACTCAAACAGCTCTTTTCCTGAGCACACCAGTCAGCTGAAACACAAAACAAACAAATCTAAGACCGTTGTGCTCAGCATCATAATAAAAGCATTAAAAAAAAAAACAGAACAGAAAATTATCACAGTAATGAGATAATCAGTGTTATTCACTTCGCCTGTCAGTGGTTTTAATATTGACTGATTGGTGTATACATGATTATTATATATACTAACTGTAGGGTTAGTAATTGTATACTTGTATGGGCAGGGTGCACCTGTGTGGTACCTAAATACAATGTAGACTTGCAAATATTACATGGGGTTGCATGGAGTCCAAGCAACCCAGACTGAAATGATCACATTAGATCATACCTTTGCTGCACACTTCAGTCCTCCCCTGCTGCACAAAGACATTAAAGTTATCATGCCGTAGGGGATGAGCGGGTTTAGGGCTCAGGCAGGCTGCACAATCCAATAAGTGGTAGAAAGAACCACCCCCAGATCCCAGACGCCTGCCATACATCTCTGTTTTAGTCCTTAACCCTCACTAATGTGGTCTCTCACCCTCCCACTCTGCCTCTATTTATAACCTGCTGCATCCTGTGAGGCTGACAGTGTGGATGCGCATTTGTGTATGCATTAGATTGCAGATTCAATCATGATAATGACTATCTGTGCCTCAAAAAGCAAGCGAGAATAAAAGTGCTCAGCTAGCTAGCCCGACTGATCTCCAGGGATATTTTTGTCTGTTTGTATGTCTCTCTGTCTGCCTGTCTGTCACTGTGTCTCTTTGTTTTTCTCTCATGTAATCTGTCTCTCACTCTGAGCCTCATTTACAGCCCTCCTATCCTCCTCATGGCCTCTACATCTCACAGAAGGAGCGCAGATTGAGTAGAGCTTGATCATGCAATCCTTTCCAACTAACAGACTTACAGAAAAGCAGATTAAGCAGCTCAATGCAAGATGTTAATTATTTTCACCTTCAGGCTTACCTGATATTAGGTTCATTGCAGATCTATGCCAGGGCTAAGGCTTCTTAACCGCGACCACAGTGACAACATCTCTATTTTGGTTCTAATGTTGTCAAGTGCAAGTTGAACAGGCCAGAGGTTCAATAAGTACAATTTGCCTAAAGGAACTAATGAACAGCATTTTAAATGTTTGTTCCTCCTGAAAGTTCTTGCTGTTATCCTTTATATTTATAGTTTTTATATTTTGCCTGTGTGCCACCAATCTGCAATAAGAGCTGAGTGATGGACAGCACCGAAGAGACTGGCTCATTTGGGAAAAGGATGTGGGAGGTAATATTATCTCCGGACACTGCCTGTTACAAAACAGCATGATAGGAGTGTGAGACCATCATGTGTGTAGGCTGCGGAACCGCAACTCTGTAACATCTGATTCAGAACTATACTTGGCCCATAATCTTACATAATCTTACTTAAATAGAGATGCAGTATAAGTCAACGGATCCCGATCTCGGGTTTTATCTATTACCCAAGCGCAAATCCAAAAATGCATGGCCTCAGCGCAAGTATCAGACACATGGCAAGAATACAACAGTACATCAAGATATTTTGCCGGTTTCAAAACAAAAGTTATGTCCTTTTCCAACTGGATTTCAGAAATTCAGGTTGATCAAGTATAAGGTTGGTTCAAATGCAAGGTTGGTTCAAATATAAGGATGAGGATAAGGTTCAATGTAAGAGTCTCACTCGTTAAAGAAACTAGGTTAGACGTGCTGAAATTGCGGTGGGATCTGATGTGTGTCACTTTTAAGCTAGCCATATAACACACAATTCACAGACCAGGTCACAGTGTAGACCTACTTTGCAGGAAATGAGGACACGTTCTCTCTCTCTCTCTCTCTCTCTCTCTCCCTCCCTCCCTCTCTCCCCCCCTCCCTCCCTCCTATCTTTGTTTCTTTAATGCCCAGGTGGAACTGAATCCAAATGTTACCATTGACTGGTACAGTTTCCTTAATCTGATAAAATGTAATAATTCCTACAGGGATTAGACCATGTTGAGCGATCCATGAATGAATAATCCCATATAATCCAACACACCGCCTCATTTTACAACATGGGTTTATTTTAAAAAACGTGAGGTACAAGAGAGTGCCTGGTTTTACGCGGATCAACAGTCGCGGTATCAGTCCAACGCAGATTTTTTCTGAGAACCAAACTGATCATTTTTCGCTGAAATCTCCACACTAATGCGGAAACTGCAGATTAGTGGTGTGCGGATCGATACTGAAATATCGATTCCTCCAGTACCAGTTATTTATGTTCTAGAATCGATTCTCATATTAAAATATCGATATTTTAGTCATTTAGGGTAAATATGTAGTTTATCATTAACAGGAACACAGTGGAAAGTAACTATATTACAGGGATCGTCTAAATTAGAAGGAATTACTTCCTCCTCTGCCTGTCATAGTCGTACGCGAAATACGGCTGTATAAATGCATCGCGGAGCGTTGGTGTGCTCTCTCGCAACAATGGCTGAGCGTAAAAGGAGTCATGTGTGGAGCTATTTCACCTTCCTTAACAAAAACCTGTGAATGAGGAAAAGTTTGAATGGTGAATGTTTTTGTTGAAATGTTCAAGCAACTATTTACATGTTAAATGACAAAATATACATGTTCAAATAGCATCAATTAACATGCAACTTTCAGGTTTGTTTTATTTCTTGTTATGGTAATTCTTCATAATTAAACAATAAGAACAAGTAGTCTGATGTCTTGTATTCATTATGAAGCTATAATTTGAAATACACTACTTTTTATTTTGATTTTCCAAACACATAAAATTGTTGTACAAAGTATCAGTATCGTATCAGTATTGTCGATACCAGCCTGAATTTTACTTGGTATCGGATCGGAGAGGAAATCAGTGGGATCGCACATCACTACTGCAGATATCCGCATTTTTGTTGATTTTGTGATGTCCGGGCCTCGTCCGCCACACCTCCTCTCCTCGTGCTGGGTTGCTAAGCACCGCACCCAAACATAATCCAGCACGAGGACGAGGGGGCGTGGCTGTCGAAGCCCCGACGTCACATCTTTTTCCATGGCAATATATCATTTTTCATACATTTTAGTGCTAAATTATTAAGAAAAATTAAATGTACTGATTTTGTAACATGAATATTAACGTAAGTTCGGCGACTATATAGCTACTTTCTATATAAAAATTACTATACATTTCTGTTACTGATGAGAGAACACAAAGAAAGCGGGTCTTGGGATGCTGAAATAGCTGTACTCAGAGGCGGGAGGTTTGAAAGTAGCCAATCCGAGAATGTTATTTATTTCTCCTTCCTGCTGATTGGGTGATGCCATTTGAGCATCCCTCGCTGTACTTAGAGGCGGGAGGTTTGAAAGTAGCCAATCCGAAAAGGTTATTTATTCTCATTGCTGCTGATTAGCTGCAGCCCTGTGACGCTGCAGACTAGAATTTCCCCCGTGGAGCGTCTCAAGTGTTCTCGTGTATTTCATTTTATTCCTCTTAAAGCCCTGTATTTTATTACTGTAAATTAAACTAATTTATTGCTGAATTTAGCAGCTTATACCAAAGAAAACGACAGCACACACCAAAGAAACCTCCTTACCCCAGTGAGTGGCTCCGGTACTGAAATACCAAGAATAACCAAGGAGTACTGATTGAACAGAGCAAAAGGGTCAGGGGCTTTTACTACAGTTCAGAGATAAGATTTACTTAGCTAGTTCTTAATGTATTGATTGATTGGCTAATTGAATTTTGCTTTTGCTTGTTGTGCTCAGATTGCTGACTACCTTTTTCATAGCTACTTTATTGTCATCAGCAGCCGTGTGCATGTATATAGTGTGTTGAGACGTTTCTCCATGGGCCACGGTGCAACTTGTAGCACGGAAAGGACATGAGTGTGCCTGTAGTGGCAGTAAACAGAAGGTAAAGTAAATTACAAGTGCTACTGAAAGTTCAGAGTGTAATATGAGAAGTACACAAGGACCAAAGTAGTGAGACGCCTGAGCATTACACCAACAGGAAATTTAATGACACTGCATTCAGATACATAGGCACTAATGTTGGATGAAAAGGTCTGGCTTGCAGTCTCCATTCCAGTTCATCCCGAAGGTGTTGGATGGGGTTGAGGTCAGGGCTCTGTGTGGGCCAGTCCAGTTCTTCCACACTGAACTCATCCAACCATGTATTTATGGACGTTGCTTTGTGCACTGGGGCACAGTCATGCTGGAATGGTTCTTCCCCAAACTGTCCACAAAGTTGGAGGCATGGAGTTGTTCAAAACAGGTGTATTCCAGTACTTGCTCGTTCCAGTGCAAGCTACATTTGGCTATGATGTATTTTGAAAACGATGTAAAAAAATAAATAAATAAATGAAAAATATTCCTAGTGCAACGTAACTCTTCGTTAGAATGGAAGAAAGTCCTGCTTTTTATCCAGATACACACACACACACTAAAAACGACCATCCTCATTCCGAACATTCAACAGATGTACGCCGGAAAGAGGGAGATCACATGGGTTTCTCTCCTCAGTGGTTGCTATGGCTGGCTTGTCTCCATGTCAACAGTAGTTAAGGTAAGTTTATTTCTTCCCAAAACAAAACGGCGGTAACGTTTAATTCGAACAGTTAACATTAATATCTTTCTAAAAATTACACTTACCCGTTCTTCTCTGTTTTCGACGCATAACCTTATTGCACCAAGTTAACGGGACGAGCTAGATAGCAAGGTTAGCTCGTTAGCATTGAGCTAAAAACAAACTTTGCTAGTTGGCTGATGTGTAAATCCGTTACGGTTTCATGCTTAGCAAGTTTAGCAACCGCCACATTCTAATTCTTCTCCTTTTACACCTTTACTAATCGCGGCTTGGTTTATTGGAGCTGATTTTTTTGTGAAAACTTAGCTTGTTGCTAGTGGCACATTTATTCCTATTGTCTTTTTTAGCTCGCTAGCAAGGAACTCAGTAGCCTAGCTTACAGAAAGGTAACCTTTTCAACAAGTTTTAGCAAATGGACAGTGGTTTCTGTAGCATAATGTGATTTTTTCCCCTAATGTTTGCAATTCTAGGGTTTACTCCTTACTTTAATTGTACGAAAACATCGTCGGTTGGTAGACCGGCTTCTTATCCCAGTTCTAAGGGTCCCATGGACTGCAGGGATATTTGTTATATGAGCTTATAGAAGACTTGATTAAATAATGATTTGAATCAGATGCATTAGAGCTGAGAAGACAGCCTAAAGCTACAGTGCATGGAGTCTGCAGGGCTGGAAAAAGGCTCACATGTCTAATGATTTCTTCAAATAGTCAGGTATAGAGGTAAAGTTCTCATATTTGTGTTTCGTGGTGTCCACTGCCAGCTTCACTCGTTTTCGAACCACATAGCTTATCCTTGTTGCTTGTCTGCACAGACAAGGGGTGGTAGTAGTAAAACACTTGGTAATACACTTGCCTGTGAACTCGATGATCACAAAGTTGCAGCTTCAAACCCCCCCCCCACCCCTTTCTACCATTGTGTCCTTGAGCAAGGCACATAACCCTCAGTTGCTCTAAAGGGGACTGTTCTTGTAACTAATGATTGTAAGTCGCTCTGAAAAAAGGGTGTCTGCCAAATGCTGTAAATGTAATGTAATGACAAGGGGCATGAAATATAACTCTGTCCAACTCTGTCAGACAGAAAGACCTGAATGAAGTCTGTGGAATTCTGTTCTAAATTATACATGTTTTCTTATGTTTGTATGTTTCTGTAGTAAGGTATCATCATGGCAGAAACTGGGGAAAGTAAGAAAGAGGAGGCAGACTACAAGAGACTACACAGCTTTCCTCTGATCAGGGTGAGTGAAAGAATTACCATTGTGTCTACGAAAAAGAAAGAGAGAGATATTTCCTGTTCATTTGTCTGTTTCGTGTTCTAACCAGGGTGTGGATATATTCACCAGATAACATTATATTTGCCCTGTTTCTCCTCCAGCACACAGATATGCCTGAGGAGATGAGAGTTGAAACTATGGAGCTATGTGTTACAGCCTGTGAAAAATTTGCGACCAACAATGAGGTTAGAACTTTGTATATAATGTTGTCGTGTTCAGCTGAGGTGTACGGAAGTTGATTCTTGCATGGCCTTATTTTCCAGTCCATGTTAGTGGGTGTTCTGTCAGTTCCTCACTGTCTGGACAAGAGTCCCTACACTTTCATCTTGCCAGACTCTCATAGCGTAGCCATCTGGACTGTTACTGTAGCCTGTAGATTTTTTTTTCTGTTCTCTTTAATGTACAGTCCATCACATTTACTGTGCTGAAGTTAGAGCGGGGCAGTATTACACGGAGTATATTTATTGCTATTGTGATAAATTACTTATGTCATTACAGTATATCATGGTATGCTTTTCTGACTATATCATGTGTATCAGCCATAGTTGACACATCACTACAGATAGAGCATAGTCAGCAATGCTGGTTCTGTTTATTCATGTCAGATTTCCGAAAAGTAAAAACTGTCTATTTTCAAATTACAAACTCCTATATTGTCAATTCCTTTTAGTTTTAGCTGTATTGATGAAGCTTATTTAACTGCAGTGTGTCATGTTGGTTAAAAATGACGAAGTATATTACAAGTTTCCTTACAAGTTTTATATTATAAGTTTCCTTTCTGGCTGGGAAATGCTAAAAAAGGTTTGGGTTCATTTATAGTGTAAACGTCCATGATATATTTTGAAAATTAATTTTATGAATAACTATATTGATGAAACTTATTTACCTACAGTATGTCATATGGTTGGTTTAAAATGACTGAAAACTAAATTATGGGCAAGTTTCCTTTTTGGCCAGAAAATGCTATAAGAGGCATAGATCAATGTTTTTGTGTAAACTTATGTACAATCTGATATCATTATATATTTTAAAAAGGAATTTTATCAACACCCAGCACTAATTTGAATCTGTTTACATGAGTTGGTGGTTCTCAGCTGCTCTCACATGACTCACAATTCTTAGTCATTTTCACACTTTTTTTTCTGTCTCTCTCTTTCTTAGAGTGCAGCTAAGATGATAAAGGAGTCCATGGATAAAAAGTTTGGGAGTTCCTGGCATGTGGTGATCGGGGAGGGCTTTGGCTTCGAGGTGACGCACGAAGTGAAGAATCTACTGTATATGTTCTTCGGTGGCAGTCTGGCTGTGTGTGTGTGGAAATGCTCCTAGCAGCGTTCTTGGGCCAATTCCTTTCTTCCTCCCTCATGCACTACCTACTTTTATATATTTATATACCCGTATTCACAGTACTGTCTCAGCTATGCAGTCCTTTTTCTATTTGACTTGTTTGTATGTACGTGTGCGTGTGTGTTGATGTGAAATTATGTAGGATTGTATGTCTGAGAGAGAGACAGACACCTGACAGCATAGACCCTTTATAGCTCACTTTATCTTTGTGTTTTTCATTGTTTTAATTTGAGCATAACCTAGTGCTGCAAGGGATTATTGGGAGGAAGCTAATCTCTGAGCCTCTAACCTATAGTATTGATACTAATGGCCACCTCACAGAATTACAAAATATTCATAGATATAACCTTAAAAATGAAGGTGCCAGAATGGACCTTTTGAAGCAGTGCCACAGAAGCAGTTGTTTTGGCAGCCTAAAGCATTCTCAAATTAGTTATCAGGACCCCCAGAAAGCCATTAGAATGACTGAATACTGGACACAGGTGTGCTGAGTAACAGCAACAACAACAACAAAAAAAAACACTGGCAGTCAGGGGGGCCCTGAGGACAGATTTCAGAACAAATGTTCTATTAGAGGCCAGAAAATAGCAACCAGCCAAGCACATTGTAATATTTCAAGTCTCCAGAAAACAAACCAAATGACAAATGAATGGAACAAGACAATTATAGTATCTTTCAACAAACTGGTATAGCACACCAACCACAAACCTGTGTGTGTTTCTGTTGATCTGATCTGTGTACTTTGGCCACTAAACAGCCTCTTATTTGAGCTGTTTCAGTAAAGAATGTAAGGAACCGTCCATGGAAAGATTCTTTCGGAAGCCAAAAAGTAGTTAATTTTTTAACACCTAAATGTGGTGCTGGAGATCTACTGCCCCGAAAAGTTCAAATCTAACAGACCTGGCTCTAATGTTACTGAAGATGTTCATCATCTGGATCAGATTTGTTAGATTAGATTTGGAGCTGAACTCTGCTGGGTGGCAGAACACCAGGACCAGGATTGGACACCCTTACTTTATAGGAGCGCTCCAAAGAATGCGTTTTGGCATTTAGTTTTAAAATGCTGAGGTGTACTAGAGTTTTAAGAAAAATGATCCTTTATGTGCCCAGTCTCAATTCAAACAGTGTTTTGTACTGAACAGAAGCACATATGTGGGGTCCTGCTACATCTTCCACAGAACAACAGTGTAGTAATTGAACTAATGGTTAAAGGGTGCATGTTCTGTGTGTACACGAGAGAGGGGACAGTGCTGTGTTCTGTTTCCCACCATCTCACACATCGTTTTAAAAATGCATGCACCACTCTCTGTAATGCCCCCTCACTCTTCTCTCTCCCTCTCTCTCTGTCTGTCTCTCCCCCTCCACCTCCCTCTCTCCCACCTACTCCTCTTCATTCTCTTGGCTGACAGTATCATTCTCTCAGTGGGCTGCCATGCCATCTGTTTCAAACCACTTCCTCCCAGCTTCTCTCTCTTACTGTTCTTTTCTTTTCAACGTTACGGTGGGTGTCCTTTTGCACCCCCTCTCTCTGTTTTCTTTAACAAACCAGCATTTGTGAAGTGTCCTCTGTAAAAACTTGAATACAAGTGTAAATCTCCAACTTTTTAAATAAATAAAAACAAGGTCAGTACATTGCTTTGTTCTCTGCTCTCTCTGCTCTTGTTGTAAGGCCTCAGTACTTACAGCACTTTGTCAGATATCAATTGCTGGCATTTCTATGATGTGCTTTTGATCAAAAAGAGAAGATCATTATTCTTGCTCAGGACTGGGGCTGTAGTGAGTGCAAGGAAATGGCCTGAACATCAAGAAAAGGCTAGTAATTCTGGATGTAATGAAAGGCGTAATGAAATTGAGCAGGAGAGCAAATAACCACTCACTACTCTTAGAGGGGAATATCAAGGTTTATTCTACAAAGGATAAAACAAAGGTCTTATTTGTTCTGGCTCTGGGACTTAAACAGAGAGAGTCTAAAGCAACGATAAACACTATTCCGGCAACAGAGTGTATTTGTGACACAGCCCAGTGCAAATAACAGCATGTTTAAAATTTTATATCGTACTCTATGTATCTGAAGGCCGGCTAGACATTAAGAGATGTGCCATTTCTTCAAAACCTAGCTCTACCTAGACTAGTCCAAAAAAAAGATATATCTCTCTAGTAGAATTTGAATCAGCAGTTAAATCCCTGAATAAAGGTAAATCACCTGGGTTGGATGGACTACCCCTGAATTTTAGATTGAATTTTAGGATCAGGTGGGACCCCTAATGTTAGATTCTATAAACGTTGCATATAAATGAATCATTTCACAGAGAACAAAAAATAGTCACTATTATTTTAAGAAAGCTAAGGATCCTCTGGAATGGGCCAGTTATTGCCTGATTTCACCGAGCTGTGGTGATATGAAGGTACTGGTTACCCACATAGAAAATGTAGTCAGTAAACTGGTGGTTAGGGTTTTGACCCTGCCATTAGAAGGCCATGGGTTCGAATCCCAGGACTGCTGGTGGCACCACTAAGGGTACCCTTTGAGCAGGATCCCCACATACGCTGCATCGCTGGCTGCCCACTGCTTCACTTGGTGAGTGGGTTAAATGCAGAGAAAGAGTTTCACACTTTTCACACTGTGTGCTGTGTTGTGGTATGTTTGCTATAAGATGCCACTTTACATTACACTTTGAATAAACAGGATTCCTAAAAGGGAGTTACATCTGATAAACTCAGAAGTCTTTTACATACTATCAGTATTGCTGACACTGTTAAAGAAAGAGCACTTGATGCAGAAAAGCCCTTTGACCAGCAGAAATGGGTCTATTTGTGGTTGGTTCTGGAGAGGTTGGGTTTTGTGGCTAGGTTTATCTGAATGATAGAGGTGTTACAGCTTCAGTCTTGACTGGAATGTCTAGAACCATTGGCACAGGCCATCAGAGCAAGCTATTTAATAACCCCTATAACCGTAGACCAATCTAGGCACTAGCCTTTGCTATATCCAGATGAGTTTTTCACAGTATGGCTGGGTATAGAGTAAACTGATCCAAATCTGCTCTTCTTCCAATGAATTCATTAGCTATGAAGGTCCATTTAGCTTTTGGTATTCCTGTATGAAAATCCCTCATCGCCTTAGTGCAGAGGCATTCATCCTAAACTTAGTCCATGAAACCTTTTACGGTGTCAAAAGGAAGACAACGAGTGACCTAAAAAGATGGTGTTCTGTACAAGGCAGAACTTCAACCATAAAAATGAATCTATTGCCTTGTCTTAATATTTTCTTCATGATACCTCTCGCCCTTCAGCCTAAATACATCTCTGAAATGCATTCTCTCATATCACAGTTTATTTGGGGAGGAAAGTGTGTGAGACTTAAGCTCACAGCTTTACTTAGAAGCTAACACGCATTCATTTCAAGTAAATACATAGAGCGCATGCCATCCCTTTAAAAGGTTTTAAACAAAACTAATCTCAAGTCCCAACTGTATACATTGTCTAGATCAAGCACTTGGCACAACAATGCACATGTTTGGGAGTGAATTCTAAATTCACTACAGTCTCATCACTGCTTTGAGATAACATACATCCGAACACATCCTCCTGCGTTTTTAATGATGCCTCACAGCTATCCCTTACTTTCAGTCAGCATCAACTGCTTCTAGCAGGGCTTACTTAAAAAAAAAAATCAAGTTCTTGTTTCCTGCCCAATCTGTTACTACAGCAGTTCTCATTAACTACCTGTTAATATATCACCTCTCTTAAACTGCATGCTTTGATAAAGCTAGAGCCACAACAGTTCAGGCCTGGACAGGGTTGACTTTATTCAGTCTGGACCATGTGGGGAAACAGAACTCATTGTGAACTGTGTTTCAGATTTGTATCAGCTAGGAAGAACCCACCCCATCCCCCATCGCTCCTACTACTGAGAGAGTCTATTGGGGCGGATGCATGTTCTTTCAGTAGGTGCATTAATATCATTATAACATTAGAGTATATTTATGCCCCCCACCACATTCTATCTTTTGTATTTTATTTCAATAATCTGAACATTTCATTTTTAATGACAAGTTATACTCTGTTGGACAGTATTGATTGTACTGGATTTGACTCATCTTTATCAAGGGTGCCAATAATTATGGAACTGACTGTACCTCACACTGCACAAGTTGTTGTGTAATCTCAAACAGATTTGCTTTGGGTGGTTTTTGGCACTGTCTGACACGCCAGTATCCATAAGAACAGATGAAAATACAGGCAACAGTCAGGTTTCACTACTGCTTGCGTTTTAGCTATGCAGTGTGCTTTTGTCCGTTCTTACAGATGACCGCATGATCAGTTAGGTTCCTCCAGAAAGCCCATAAACCTGCATCCATTTACTTTCACAAGCAAAGCAGTATTTGCATCCTTGTGCAGTAATCTGTGAGAGCCCATAGTTTTGAAAAAGTTCCCTTGTTTAGTAGGGCAGAGAGAACCTTTAAAACCACTGGTGAAGCATTTTTCTCTTCCTTTTCGGTTTCCAGCAGAGGTGAGCATCTACATACTGGAATATCAGCAAAACTAGATGCAAAGTAAGTATGCCAGGAAGGTGCCGTCTGTATTTTCCGTGGTGGAAAGGTCTGCTGTGAGGTGTGTGCCCTGTGTTAAACCTTGATTAAACTCACTTGCTTTTATATAAGCTCTCTCCCTTTACATCTATTTCTTCCTCGCTGCCCTTTGACTACTTTGCTCACTCTGAGTTCCTGACATACTGTTCTTTATCCTGGCAGGAGCTGGACACGATAGCTGCCCTCCTTTCATCTTTTCTTTTTCCTTCTTTCCCTTCTGCCCTGACAACTATTTCTATCTCTGTGATTCTTTTTCAGGTAGCTCACCTACCTCCTGCCTCCGTGGTTTTCTTGCATCTTCTTTCCAAGCTGATCTGAGTTCAGCTTGTTTAGAATATCTTTATCTGCCCGTGCAGCTTTCCAACTGATCCCAGGGCAACCAATACAGGTGTATAATTCTTTATTCCCAGACAGATGGCCTCTCAGTAGGAGAGCTGGAGGATTTGCCGCTCACACTGCTTCTCAAAGCTCTGTCACAGAGGGAGAGGGTCATGCAGGTGAGACGACCTGCAGGGGAGACAGGTAGGGAAGGCTTAGAGTGGCACATGAATGAAGAAATGTAACCATGGGTTTATGAAAGACAGCAGCCTTGACTCTCCTGTCATTAAGGTGGGGCCCATGGGGGTGTTAAACGTCTTTACTGAACCCCTTATGCACACATGATCTACAATATATGGTGACATTTATGTGGACACCACTTTTAATGAATGAGTTCAGGCAACTCATTCATTAAAAGGGCTGCAATCACTGTAGAAAAACATGGACGTTATAATGGGTCGTACTGAAGAGCTAAACTGGTCACTTTAAAAGTGGCACTGTCATAGTATGCCAAGTTATTTTGTGAAATTTCTCCCCTGCTAGATCTGCCTTGATCAGATCTAGCAGAGGAATGGAAAGGGAAGCATATAGGAGCCATAAAAGCTCAGCTGCAAAGCGGTTGACTGCAAAACTCACAGCGCGGGACCTCTTTCGGAGGCAGTTTTGAACTGAGTGATGCAAACACTCAGTTCAAGACTGCCTTTGGAAGCAACAACAGTTTGAGAACTGTGTGCCAGAAGCTTCATGAAACGAGTTTCCATTGCTGAGCAGCTGCACACGAGATCACTCTGCCCAATCCCAAGTGTCAACTACAGTGAAGTAAAAGTGACCACCACTGGACCCTCACAAGTTATCAAGAGTGAAACCCTGCTTCACTGTCTGGCAGTCTGATTAATTGACCATTAAGGGTTTTTTCCTGTTCCAGTGTGACTGTCCCCCTACACAAAGGTTAAAATGAAGGTTAATAAAAACATGTTTTAATGAGTTTGCTGTGGCTGAACTCCAGTGACCTACATAGAGCCTTGACCTCATAGCAGCTGAACACCTTTGGGGTGGATTGCAATGGCGACTGCAAGCCAGGCCTTTTGGTGCAACATCAGTGCCTGAGCTCACAAATGCTCTTTTGATTAAATGGGCACAAATTCGCACAGACACAATCCAAAACCTTGTGGAAAACCTTTCCAAAGAGTTTTAGGCTGTTATAGCTGCAAAGAGGGGACCAACTCCTTCTTAATGCCTGTGGATCTGGAATGGGATGTTTAACAGGTGTGATGATAAACTGTCCAAATACTTCTGGCCATACAGTGTGTGATTACTAAATAATACAATTAAATCAACAGACAACATTACATCATGGGTGCTTAGGTGCCTAAGACTTTTGCACAGTAGTGTGTGTGTGTACACACACACACACGCACGCACACACACACACTACTATGCAAAAATCTGTGCACGGCACCTGTGCAGACTCTTTAAAGCTGTTTTTCTCAGTGTCTGATAATGTGTCTTTCTGCTAGCAACGTTAACATTAAAATAAATGCAGTGAAAAAAGTATCATGATTTGTTTTGATTGAAAGAAAAGTAGCTGATATTGTGTGAGCAGGTCGATTCCTCCAGCCATTGTTTGGATTCATGAAATTCCATAAGCAGCTTCTGATGTAATTCAATGAAGGACCGATTGAGTCAAACCAGGTTGAAATCCTGGGCACTAGTTGAGAACATCACCTACCAGTTGCACTGATATAACATATAAGGTATAAAAGATCTAATAAACACATGAAAGGGTCCAGTCTCCATGAGCCCCCTTTGAGTACGGACCCCAGTGCGGCTGCCTCACCTGCATTGTCTATAGAATCGGCCCTTGTTCTTAAAAGCATTCACGAATCACGGGGGAAAGAAAGGAATGGAAAGAAATAGGAGACCTATGAAAGACACAAGATAAGAAGGCAACAGGTTCAGTGGATTCCTTTTTACCATAACAATTAATCAAATAATACAACATAATGCTATAGTTCAAGATAGAATTATATTTCCAAAGTAATCCCGCAAAACACTGAGATAACACAGGGTGATGGCTGCATATGGTAATACAATGTGCACTCCAATAAAGGATGAAAAGGGCATTCTGTAATTCTGTAATAACGCAGAGTGGGATTACACTGTGGTTGCATAACTCTGTGTGCGCGCGTGCTTTTAATGTGTGTTGTCTGGGAAAATGATGAAGGCGTGCAAGAAAGCGTGGACTGGTGTAAGTGCATCAGCTCTGAGTAAAGAGGATCAGAAAATATGAGGGAGACACTGATTGTTTGCCTTTCAACAAACATTCCCCCAGAGTATTCACGTGTACCCATATGAGTTGGTTTATGAGCTGTTTTCCAGCATTAAGTATCTCCTCTTCCTTCTTTATTCAACTCTCTCTCTCTCTCTCTCTCTCTGACACTCACACACACACACAGATTGACATGCACACAGTTGAGTAAATGAAATATTCATAGGTAGGCAGTGAGTGAATGTATCATGGGAGAAAGAGCATGCCTGTCTTCAAAGGGACTGGTCTGTCTTTCGGTGTGGACAATCCACACTCACACAAAGACACGCTCTTTTAATCTTATGCATGTGCATACAGCATGATGTGGTCTCCCATGCTTATTGCATTCAAATCCTTATTAATACTACTTAGCACTAAAAAGATCCCAAATGCACATATTCCAGTTGTCAGTGTGGAGAGAACATTCTGAATAAATAAAATAATTTAAAAAAAAAGACTCCACAGGTAAAACCATAAGGGTTAAAAGTAATTCATTTTCTAGTCTGTAAGATCTAGAAATGTAACTGAGGGGCAGGTAAAAAAAAAAAAGTTATCAAAAAAGTAACAGGTCAAACCAACAGGCAGGTCTGGCCTGTGCTTTACTCCTATGTATATTGATAACAGTCTATACATTCAAAATGTGAAATCAGCAACACTTTATTCAAAGGCTACATACATAAGGACTTCATAAAACATGCATAGGTGTAGAAGAACCTTTTCAAAAAGCAATATTTATAAACACGCTTATGTCAGCATTATGAAGTGACGTGTTTTTAGGAGGTAAATGACATCGTACTAACATAACTATAATTTACAGGATCCTTTTAGTGTGAGGGCAGTTAAATCTTTCTGCAGGACTGATACACAACATCTTAACATGGCAGCCTTAAATCCTATTACTTAGATCCTATTTGCCCGAACTGCAATCCTATTACTTAATTATTATGCATCATAACAGCGCTATAAGACATGCAAGCCTGCTTTGATTTAGTTTTCTTCAGTACAATGTCATTTGCGTCACACAACACTCCTTGAACTCAAGCCAGTCATAAATGTCAATATGATCCTGAGTACTTGTGCTGTAAAGTCTGTATGTCGGTAAAGTGTTACCATAAAATCCAGTGCTCGACCAGCAACTTGCATTCATTATATGAAAGAGGGGGATAGTGGATGAATATTTGATTTAGCCTGTGCCACTGAGCTTTTACTCCGGACTGCTAACATGCAATATTAACCACAAATAGGATGCTTCGCTATTCTGTCTATCTCTCTCTCTCTGCTGCATGCTATAGTGGGTGGGCGTGCATGGGCAGGGGCATCTGTAGGAGAGGGTTCTGCTTGTGTAAGAAGCTGCTGTGGAGTGTAAAGGGAGGAACACAGCCCCGAAAGAGTGAACGGAATAACACATCACAACACACAGGAGACGTTTAGCAGGTGGTGAGACAGCTCCAGTGTGCTTCCACTTCAGCAGAATGCTATTGTAGTGCAGCAGCACACTCAGGCTTTTGCCCTTTGGGTGATGTGTGGTGGGCACGTGTGTGCTGTGGGGAGACTGAGGTGACTGTGCATGCGCACAAGCTGCAGATCAATGACTGTGCAGATCACGCAGGCCGAGAGACGGAGGGAGGAGCTCTAGAGGGATAACCGAGTGTCAGGGCCGCCTGGTACAGCCATCAATTCCCGCGCCTCCTCTCTGCTTCTCATGTTACATAAAAACCCTGGAGCTGCACAGCCAGTTCTGCCTTTAATTGCTTCCTGCCACTCCCTGCATTTGCGCATGATCTCTTTATACGTGCAGCACTGACGTCAAAATACATGTTTTGTTTTTGTTTTTTTTTTTACCTGAGTTCGTGCTTTTCTGCTTTTATTTTACGTAGCCGTTCACGTCCTGTTCTGCTTTTTATCCTCCTGATCTTGATTCAGCTCACTGTTTGATCATATTTGTTTCATTCAGAGGTCAGAAGCAGCTCAGCAGGGTGGAGAAGAGTGTTGGGCTCAGCAAAAATAAATAAATAAATACACAAACAAACAAATAAATAAATACATGAAATTTAAAACGTTTCATCTCCAGGTTGTGGCACCCAGTCATTTTCTCTTTTATCTCTTTTTAGTCGATGTTCAGACCTTTCTTTCTTTTTTCTTTCTTTCTTTCTTTCTTTCTTTTTCTTTCTTTCTTTCTCTCATTATGATGAAGTGGAACATAAGATTTGCCTTGACCACTGGCCTGCCATCTCTCCGCTGATCCTAAATCTGGATTATAAAATCATATTGCTGGCTTTAGGGATTAATTTATGTATGTTCTTGCTGTTGCTCTTACACTTTGCCTGCCCTTGTTACTGGGAGTGGAGTGTTTATTACAATTAAAAACAGTTTATCTCTTGCCTTTTCTGTGAAAGCACCAGAATCACTTGTGTGTGTGTGTGTGTGTGTGTGTGTGTGTGTGTGTGTGTGTGTGTGTGTGTGTGTGTGTGTGTGTGTG
>JBBIGA010000027.1:8728191-8740127 GCA_037576975.1 Alestes dentex | reverse complement strand
AGAGAGAGAGAGAGAGAGAGAGAGAGAGAGAGAGAGAGATGTGTTTGAAGCAGACAGAGATGGAGAAAGGAGTAGGAGGGATGGGGCAGACTATAGATTTATACTGATCTGGAGAAACACCGCCCGCAGTACATGCTAACGCCCAGATCCGTTGCAAAAACAAACTTGTCACGATGTTGACATATGAGGGAGGTAAAGGAGAAATGTAAACATATTGAACTTTGCCTAATGGATAATGAGTCATGAATAAAGCGTAAGGACACTGTGGGTGCTGATCGTGCAAGAAAAATCTGTCATAATGCAGCTGAAGCTCAGAAGAAGGAAGAAGGGAGGGGGTTCAAAGCTGAAATCAAAGATATTCTCATTTTTTAAGAAGCCAGAAGAGTCAGATGAGCCCCAACCCAAAATAGAAAATTATTGCTCAGTTCTTGTGCAATATTTTGAAGTTCGTACACAGTCCAGTGCTGAGCATATTTTTAGCATCACATCAGGGTCAGTTCATGACTGATTCTGATTTTAGCAGTTACTTTGGCCAAAGATGCAGCAAAGATTGATTACATTACTTTACATTCATTGGGGAGATGCTTTTAACCAAAGTGTCTTGCAATATGAGGAAACATTCAAGTTTCAGGACAGTGTGAGAAACAGAGGAGGAGAGTGCTAAGTGCTAAAATCTTTATGTAAGAGTAGTGCAAGAAGAACAAGGTGAGTCTACACTTACACAAATGGTTTCCTAATCATTGTAAATGTACCTAAACAGATGCACTATGTAGTTTATCTATTTTTACGAAGAGGGAAACCCTGAGTACCTTCTATGACTTCAGAGAATGCCCAACTATTTCTGGTTCCTTAAAAACTCTCCGTTTTTGTTATTTTAGTAAATTAAATAGTATATTTGTAGTAAATGTACTCAGTGTATTTAGTATATTTGTAGTAAATGTACTCAGTAGAAGTAGAATCATTTCCAAATATTGCAGAGTTACTTTCACTTCAGTATTACATTTTGGTTGGAGGAAATGGGTTTAATTTCTAAGACATCCATCTGAAAAGTATCTATTCACATTAGGCTTCCAATGAGTGGCACCAGTTTTGGAAGGGAAAACATCACTGTAGGTCTTATAAATCTTGTAGTCATTAACTATGAATAGAATACGAGCTAAAGCTTAACCAATGTGTTTCTGTCAGATGGCAAACAGCGACAGATCTATGTTTGGGCTCTTTACTGAAAGATTCACTTTAGGAATTTTAGAAAATACACGTTATCTGTAACACACTTATAACATGGATGGTCTAATACAAGTTTCCGATGACCCAAAAAATGTTAACATACACGGACAAAAGTATTGGGACACACATGTTTTCCAAGGTTTGGGCTGGGCCCCTTACTTGTAATGAAAGGCAATTTGAATGTTTCAGCATACCAAGACATTTTGGACAATGCCATGCTTCCAACTTTTGGGAGTTTTGGGAGAAGAACCTATTCCAACATGACTGTGCCTCAGTGCACAAAGCAAGCTCCATAAAGGCATGGTTGGATGAGTTTTATGTGGAAAAACACGACTGACACGCAGAGCTCTGACCTCCACCCCATCCAACACCTTTGGGATGAACTGGAACGGAGATTGTGAGCCAGGCCTTCTTGTCCCACATCGGTGCCTGACCTCAGAAATGCTCTACAGAATGAATGGGCACAAATTCCCACAGAAACTCCAAAATCTTGTGGAAAACCTTTCAAGTAGAGTGGAAGCTGTTATAGCTGTGGAGGGTGACCAACTCCAGTCTATGTATATGAATGTAAAGTCATTAAATTCCCTGTTGATTGCAATGGTCAGGCATCCCAATACTTTGTTCCATATAGTGTATTTCACGCAAACATAATACTAGAATCCAATAAGGCCACTAACAAAAATTAACAGTATCACCAAGGGTGCATTTTTATTCTTTATATTTTCCAAACTGAAGGCCAAGCTCTTATAGTTCTGTGATGCCACTGCTACATCTAACTGAAGATGCTGGCAGTTCAAAGCCAATGCAATACACTGCTTCACCTAGATATGATGTAAATGCTTAAATGTTGTACCTCGTTTTAATCCAGACAAATAGGTCCCTGGCACTGCTTCGTAAGACAATGGACAGACAGCAGAGAGACCGGGCCAGTGATTAGCAAATGTCACAGAAGAGATAAACGAGCTGTACAGAGGAGGTAACCTTGGGGAATTTAATTATACGTTCTAATCAAATTACCCGATCAATGAATCTGATCTAATTGGGATAGGTTGTGTCCCTGTCTTGTTGTTTGGCAAACTGCAGACTTCTACTTTGACTGTGATGATAATAGAGGATGAAGACTAGGTGAAGGTGGCAGAGACCTCGCCTAGCTTCAGGCCAATTGCTCTCCTGGGCCAAACTCTCCAAGCCCTGCTGATGGACTTCTGCTCTAATTCCACACAACCCTCATAAAACAAGAGTGCTCTGATTGGATATGCTTTCATAAAGGTCATTCTGATCTGGCCTGGCCAAATTAAAAATCAGAGCAGGCTGCCAGAAGCCTCCCCTCCTCTGATTTTGAATTAATTTTGTAAGCACGAGTGGTTATGTTATTTAATGACTACCCAATGTAATTCAGATAGGAAGTCCTCCACAGGACTGATTTAACCTAAGGCCATATGTATGTCTGTCTCTTAAATGTCATTCATGTGTACAGAGCATCTGCTGGCTCAATATTTCCTGACTGAAAAAAGGTTTAAATCCAAATTCATTAACTGCACAACCCTTCCTAAGGTGTAACCTTGGAAAATGGCAAAGATTCCTCACCACTGATAACTCTTCAACTACAAAATGAGCGAAATAAAATCATTTTCTGTACCCAGGTCACCACACGCAGGTCCTGAATATACTTTAAAACCAGTAGCCAATATGCAGCTTTACTCACTCAGTTTATTCCAAATATTCGTTGGGTGCAAGTCAAGATACTTCAGGCTATATTAGCTTTTAAATTACACTATGTGGCCAAATGTTTGTAGACACATCTAGAGTTTCTTCTGGGGAAACCATAAAACAGTATTAATAAGGAGTTTGTCCTCCACCCTCACAATCACCCCCTGTGCTCCAGTGTGTTCCATTCTGTTTACAATACCTTTCCATGGACATACGACACACCTATGTCAGCAATGAATGTGCCTTATAAACGCATAAATTAAAACAGGTGTCTGAATTCTTTAGAAGACCTATGGCCTTTCCCAATCTGCTCCCTCCCCACTCTCACTTCTAACAGAGTGGCACTCCATGTGAATTTATGCTCATAGTTGTGAAGAACATGCTTAAGGTACAAATTCATGGATGAACTTTGGGATGCCCCTGCCACTCTCCAGCCAAAGGAGGAGGAAGCTGTGGAAGGACATGTTATGTCATTATTATGCACTGCCTACAGCGTTTTCCAGCCTGGTTCCAACTGTTGCACTTGTGGTCCTGCCATCCCCATCTGTCCGTGCCTGTAAAGTTGAAGGATGTCTCATTTCATGTTTTGTCATTGAAATGGGTGCTTATGAGTGTCCTCTGTGTGGCCTCAATGTGGACTGGGGCCACCTACCCATAATTATGGGTGAAGGGGTTTGTTTACAGCTTTGTTGACCAGCATGATGGAGGAGAGGGTCTCAAGCCCTCAACGCTTGTGCTGTTAACATCACCAAAGAGTGGATTTGAGATGCCTGTTTGGGACAGACCTAAATTCCAGAGAGGATCTTATAGAAGAAGGAAGCACTGACATTTTATCTTTAAACTGATCTTAGCATGCAAGACATTGTCATTTAAACTTGCACATTACAGGTACTATCACCTAACATGTCTCCAGTTCTGCCTGATATGATATCAGTGATCTAAATGATTAACTGAGAAGAAAAAGACAAAAATACAGCTTCTACAAGGGTCTCCTTCTCTTCTGCTGCACAGATGATGTCCCATGCCCCATGAAGCGAGGGATGGACTGGTCAGTTCCTTTTAAATCTTTATTTGTATTGCTCTGCAAAATATTCTGCTGTTATGTTGTATTTATTTGGTTTGTCATTGTACAGCTTTTAGTCTGTTATCAAACATTTATCTGCAGTGAAATGAATAGTGACCTTAGTTGTAAGTAGTTCAATTTTTTGAAAATATGTGTCGACATATATTATAGTACTGATATGCCGTACTATAATATAACCCGAAAAGTTCCAAAATGTTTAATGTGTATGCTTGTGGATTTTTACAGTAAAAAAGAGACATTTCTAATGAATTTTCTTTTATTTGGGTGGTAGGTTGTGTCCAAATAGTTGGTTCAATTATAAAGATACCCTCTCTATCATATTGGCTAGGTTGTGCAGAAAAAATTTGAGACATTTACATATTACATTATTGTTTAAGGCTTTATATTTATTAGAAAAGAACAAGAACTGTAGGAATGGGAAAATACCCTAAGGGTTCTAAGCGGGTAAACCTCCCTATATTATCTGCACAGTTCTGAAAATAATGGCTTCATCATCAAAATAGTACATGAAATGCCCATTTAATCCATGCTTCCCTGTTTATCATTTGATTGTAGTCGTCTTGTACTTTTAAGACTTATATAATGGATTGTAAAGGGAAGCCATTTGAGTTTGAGCCAAAATGTTTTGAGAGCAGCCAGCAGATGGCGAGGGGTTGTGCTTTGTCCTCCCCGAAGCTGCCAATATGGCGAGAACTCCACGTGAACACACAGAAGGAGGCGGAGGGAATTTGCAGAGGGGGCGCAGAGAGACTGAGGATTGTTATGAAGTTATGTATAATACAGAATATATTTTTAGTCTATAATTTATAATTTAAAAAAAATCTAATTAGGAAAAACAATGCTATTTTATTTTATGCAAAAATGACACACAATGGAAGGTTTATGTAGAACCTTTTTAATTTAAAAAGGGAAATACTTTATTCACAAGTGCAAATGGGCAAAGAAAAAAAATGCAAGAATAGAAATGGGACTTGGAATGGAATGAAAAACAAAAAAAGATGTAAAGACATTTGAAGTATACACAGCCTTGAACTTACACTATATGGACAAAAATATTGGAACATACCTGCTTTTCATGGTTTGGGCTAGGTCCCTTCCTTGCCCTTGAAGGGCAATCTTATTGCTTCAGCATACCAAGATATTTTGGACAACGCCGTGCTTCCAACTTTGTGGACAGTTTGAGGAGGAACCTTTTCTGTTCCAGCATGACTGTGCCCCAGTGCATAAAGCAACATCCATAAAGACATGGTTGGATGAGTTTGGTGTGGAACAACTTGACTGGCCGACACAGAGCCCTGACCTCAACCCCATCCAACACCTTTGGATGAACTGGAACAAAGATTGTGAGCCAGGCCTTCTCATTCAACATCAGTGCCTGAACTCACAAATGCTCTATTCACACAGCAACACTCCAAAATCTTGTGTAAAGTCTTCCAAGAACACTGGAATCTGTTACAGCTACAAAGGGGGAACCATCTCCATATTAAGGACTATGCATTTGAATGCAATGTTGTTAAAAGTCCCTGTTGGTGTAATGGTCAGGCGTGCCAATATCTTTGTCCATACTGTGTACCTTTATGATCATTCTTTTATTTGGAAGGGGAAATGGCTGGCTTGTAGAATTTGGGGCAGCTGGTGGGTTAATGGTTAGGGATTTGCCCCTTCGATCAGATGGTCGCGGGTTTGAATCCCAGGACTACTAGATGCACCCCTGAGGTAGCCTTGAGTAAGGTATGGATTTCACACTGTACGCTGTGGTGTGTTTACGCGTGACTATAAGGGGCCTGTTTATTTCAGTAAAAGGATGAAACTGAGGGGGCTTTATCTGGGGACTCTCTGGCGCCCTCTAGCGCTCTCTTTGTGGCGCAGACTCTGACTCTGCTTTGCGCCACAGCTCCAGTCTGCTGAGGACCGGAAGGCGGTCAGTGGAGAGTCAGTGGCGCGGAGGCTCTCTCACCCCCACCTGCGGGCAGAAATGTCCAAGATGGAGATATTAAACTCCTATCTGACCGAGCGCCTGGCCGCAGCCGTACGGGAGATCCTGGAGGCCGTTGAAGCCACGGTGGAGGAGTACCGCCGGGAGACCGCGCAAACGCGAGTCGAGAACCAGAAACTCCGGGAGCGGCTGAGGGACGCGGCGGGCAGGCCCGGGCCCGGAGAGGGAGGTAAACACACACCCACAGCAGGGCACCCTAACAGTCTCGAGCACCAGGCAACTTATAGGAGAACATAATTCAGAAATAACGAGAGCAGAGGCTGCGCCACCGTGCGAGCCGCAGCCCAAACAGATACAGAGAACCTGGCCGAGATCCCACCAGGCTCCAGCTGCACAACTCAGGAGCTCCGGGCTCAGGAGCTCCAGGCTGCCCAGCCAATCAGAGAGCGCGATCAGGTCTCCTGACTCTACTGCTAGAGTCGAGATAAAAAATAAAAGTCCCCAAAATGTTTGTTTTCGTTTTGTTGTTTTGTTACAAACATTTAGGATTTGTGCCTTACGCACACAAAATGTTTTGTTTTTATTAGATATATATTTTTCTGCTAACAGCATTATTGTGTCTTATGCACATCAAAAATGTTACATTATTATTATTATTATTATTATTATTATTATTATTATTATTATTATTATTACTATTATTATTATTTAACTACAAGCAGCATGTTTGTGCCTGGCACACAAAAAATGTTACTTATAAAAAGTAAACTGTATTGTAATGTAACAACATAAAAAGCTTGATTTTTGAATGTGACTCACATACAAAACACAGACAAATGATCAGACACAAAAGATCATAAAATTTGCAGAGCTTTTCACAGTACATGTTATTTTATGTCATTTTTATTTAAGTTTAAACATTGTGTAAGAAGGAATGAAGACAGGATGTCTGTGCCGTGCACACAAAAAATGTTACTTATAAAAAGTAGAAATAAAGCAGGTTTTTGGAGTGAATCATGTACAAAACACTGACAAATGATACAGAAAATATAAGAACATTGGACAAACTTTGAAGAGCTTTTGACAATAACTTTGTTTTAGTGTATTTTTTAAGATTTGCAAAAATAAACTGTAAGAAGAAATTAGGAAAAAAACAAACACTTTATAGAGTAAACAAATAAAACATATGCCTCTGTGGTTTATGCAGTAAAAGTTGTTGCCTTTTTAAGCTCAGTTGTTCAGTGTTTTAGAACAGGTGTTCCTGGTCCTGGAGTGCCCCTGCCATACACATTTTAGTGTTTTCCTGCTCTAACATACTCTGGACAGCCAAGTATGGTTGTTGATGAGCTGATTATTTGAATCAAGTGTATTAGGAGTGGGGAAAACACTAAAATTTGCAAAGTAGGAGGGCTCCAGGACCAGGTTGGGAAATCCGTGTGCTAAAATAGTATTTTCCAACTCTGGTCTTGGAGGCCAATTGCTTTATCTTATTTAACAATTCCCTTAAACTCAGTAAGGGGAGGTTAATGAGCCAATTAGTTTAATCCAGGACCAGGATTGTCACTGGCGATACCAAGTTCTCAGAAAAGTCTATATTGACACAAAGGGTTACATAATAATTACACATAGTCATCACTTGTACATATTTGACTTACACATTATTCCTTTCCCTCTCCTTGTTCAGAAAAAGTCCACAATGCCTCTAAGCCTGCCTCAGAAGAAATCTCTCCCTGTTCGCCACAGAAGTGGAGCTCCGACCCTGAGCAGAAAGAAGCACCTCATGAGGTGCAGGAGAACCAGAATCAAGCCCAGATATGGTGTGAAAATTCATTAAATGAGGAGGGCCCTCATACAGTGGTTGCCGTGTGCAAGAAAGAGAATTATACTCTTAAAGCGGACTCCCACGCAGAATCACTAACTTCTGGGGACATTCAAGGGCACACTTCTGAGCAGGCCTTGGATGTGTCCTTGCCTGTTGTGAGACTGCACAGGGTAAAAATTGAACCAGAGGAGACTGAAGTTTCTGTATGTTTGCAAGAGGATGATGTTCCTACACATGCAGGCCATTCCTACAGCGCTGAAACCTCTCGTAATGCTCTCAGTCCCAACCTAGGCTGCCACAATGCCCCTCTCTCCGACATACATGTGACTGACAGAGAGGGGCCCCGTGTGCCTCATCAAAAACCACCAAGCAGCTTGGAGGAAGCAACCAGTGAAGTCCATGCAGAGGGACTGTATAAGTGTTCACATTGCAGGAAAACATTCAGGGAGCTGAAGAAGCTGCAGACACACCAGCAGGCACACGAGCGAGCTTTCGGATGCAACTGGTGCGGCAAGGGCTTTTACCAGTCGGCTGACCTACGGCGGCACCTGCGCACACACACGGGCGAGCGGCCCTACCGCTGCACCTGGTGCTCCAAGAGCTTCAGCCAAATGAGCAACCTGCGTAGGCACATGCGCATCCATACGGGAGAAAGGCCCTACCAGTGCACACTCTGCACGCGGAGTTTCAGCGACGGGGACACACTGAAGAAACACCAGCGCAAACACTATGAAGAGCGCTACTGCTGCTCGCTCTGCAACCAGAGCTTTATGGTGGCCAGGTCACTACAGCTTCACTTGCTAAAACAACACCTGATAGAACAAAGACCTCAAAAGTGAAGAGCAAATGGGCTTTTGTAAACAACATGGGCTATGCATATCTGTTACCAAACTTGAAAGACTAAACAAATTTTTTTTATAGTAGAAGGCACTACCAAGAAGGATTTTAAGCGACTAAAATGAGTCTCTATGGCACCTCTTCTGAAAATACAAAAGCCTTTATTAACTCATAGCTATAGACAAACAGTTATCATAAGATAAGACTGGCCAGTGGTACAGTGTCGTGAGTAATTGAATGCACCTCCTCTAAAGTTTAAAGTTTTGGTTTAGCCATGTGGATTTTATCCATCAACAGACTAATGTGATCTAATTTTGCAAAACCTACCGTGTATTTGTTTGACTCGTTTCATCAGCAGTTACGCATTTTGCAAACACTCTGATCTGGATCAGATTAAATTTGAATCGTGTTACAGGTGAATGTAGCATTAGTTTTGCCCACGGGCTGTTATTAGTGAGGCCTGGGATGCTTGCTGAACCCTTGTCTCCTCCATGAAGGGCAGCAATAATACCCACTTGACTCAGTAATAACAATAAACTTCAGTTCAGTTAGTTTGGCTGAAAAAGTAAGTGCATCACTGGTTTTTGTGTCTAGGACTTTTTAGTTCTTTTATTTATGCTCCCTTTGCTCAGTTTGTAGTTGAGTGTTCAATCTAGAGAACTTTTTTGTATATGGATTGTTTATCAATTGTCCAAATAAAAGACCTGGATTCATATAACCAGTTCCAATCATTTGATAACTAGCTGTAAACACATTATTCATTAGACCCCTGTACATTTTTTGTGGGTATAATTGCAAAGTGTACATCAAGCAGCCATATTAAAACTACAGACATAAGACATTACAAAATTATACTGGAATGGTTTGAGGATCATGGTAAAGAGCTCAAGGTGTTGACTTGGTCTCCAAATTCCCAGATTTCAAACTGATCGAGCATTTGTGGGATGTGCTGGACCAACTAGTTCTATCCTTAGTATTCTAGGCAGGTGGTTTTCATGTTATGCCTGATCAGCGTAGATTATCACTGTTAGATTGTGTAATGTTAATCCAGTTTGAGGAATGAAAGAGTCCAGATATATTTGTATCCATACATGGTAGGTCAAAAAAAGCAAACTACCAAAGGAGGATATTTATTTTCTCACATCAGTGTACCAGTGTATCTGCAGTTTTATCTACGTTGATTGAAGCAAGTTTAAAATGTGCTCTTGTTTGGTACTTGTTACAACCATAGTAAAATGTATGGATTTTAGAAATAAAGCAGTGGCTTTGTGGTTGCTGTATTTTTTCCTCTTTCTCTGTTTCATTTCTTCCCTTAATTGTACCTGTAGATAGATATACACAGATGAATGGGAATTCCATGGATTTTTCAATACAGTCAGGTCCATAAATATTGGGACATTGACACAGTTCTAATCTTTTTGGCTCTATACACCACCACAATGGAATGAAACTAACAAGATGTGCTTCAACTGCAGACTTTCAGCTTTAATTTGAAGGTTTTTACATACACATCAGGTGAACGGTGTAGGAATTACAACAGTTTGTATATGAGAAACCCGGGTTTCTCAACCACTGGGCCGCAGACCACTGATGGGGCCGCAGACTTTTGATTGGGCCATGAATCTAAAATCGAGACAGGCCATTGGGCCACAATTGGTTATTTAATATCATCTAATGTGGCCAAGTGGGCCTTGGCAACATGCTGTGATAGATAGGTGGGCCTTAATGTTGAAAAGGTTGAGAACCATTGGTTTAAACAACACAGAATCAGTGCTTGACTTAACATTTTTATCCAGTTCATTATCGGGCACCAGCTCATGCAGTGTAAAGGAAACTACAATAGGTAGTGACCATTAGCTGACACAAACAAGAGTAGGATCAGAATTGTGTAATGAAAAGATTAAAAGGATACCCAAGTGGAAAATGGAAAGTGCAAACTGGGAGAGCTTTCAAATAACCTGTGCAGTAAGGTGGACCAAACTACAAGAGATGGAGGAAATTGGTGTAGAAGAGTTCAGTGAAGTTTTGGTTGAAGAGATAAAGTCTGCTGAGGAAACAATACCTAAAACTATAGGAGCGGTAAGAATGTACCTTGGTGGAATGGAAACTGTGGTAAAGCAGTTAAAGCAAGGAATACAGCTTTTAAGTACCTGAAAAGGCATCATTCTCAAGATGCTCTGATAAAATCTAAACATGCACAGGCAGTTGTGAGGAAAACAATTCAGACACAGAAACATAGCTTTTGGAGAGAATACTGTAATACTATAGGAAAGACTGTGAAGTTGGCTGATATATGGGGCATGATGAGAAGAATGGTAGGTGTTAGAAGGAATCACGAATTACCAGTGTTTAATAGTGGAGAAGTAGTAGCAGTTAATAACTCAGAAATGGCTGAACTTTTAGTGCAAACATTTAGGAGAGTACATAGCTCTGGAAATCTCACTGAAGAGGCCAATGTAATGAGAAGGAAAATTTTAAGAAAGCACCCAACTGTTTTAGTTAAGAGAGTGAGTTCAGAAAACCCTTTGAACTTGCCTTTTACCATGTTTGAGCTGAGGAAGGCAATTTGTTTTGCTAAACAGACTACGCCTGGAAACAGACTACGCTATAAAATGTTAGCATGATGATGAATGGCACTCTAAATATAGTATAAATATTTTTAAATTGAATTTGGGAATCTGGACAACTCCCAACAACATGCAATAATAGTACCTGTTCTGAGGCCAGGGAAAGACCCTTCTGATCCAGGTAGTTATAGACCTATTGCATTAATATCACAACTAGGTAAAGTCATGGAATGAATGGCTGCTGAATGAGTAACCTATTATTTAGAGTAAAGGTCTCTTCTCTCCATATGAGAGTGGGTTCCGCAAGAGTCGTAACACAATGGACTCAGTACTGTGTTTAGAGTCAGATTTCAGGAAAGCACAGACTAATAGAGAGGTAATAGTAACTGTATTCTTTGACATAGAGAAAGCTTATGACATGCTTTGGAAAGAGGGTCTTTTAATTAAACTGGAATCAGTAAGAATAGGTGGTAAGGTATATAACTGGGTTCTGGATGTCTTATTTAACAGGAACATCCGGGTAAGGGTAGATACAAAATACTCTGATGTGTATACAATCGAGAATGGAACACCGCAAGGTATTAAATTCAGTTCAATTTTAGTTATACAGCGCTTTTACAACCAGGTTGTCACAAAGCAGCTTTACAAAGTCCAGGTCCGAGCCCCTAGTGCAGGAGTGTCAAACCTGTCCAGAAAGGGCCGCTGTGGCTGCAGGTTTTCGTTCCAACCAAAAAGAAGCCACACCTGAGTAAC
>JBBIGA010000027.1:8694405-8719007 GCA_037576975.1 Alestes dentex | reverse complement strand
TCAACAAACAAAGAAAAATTCTAAAGGCCAGGAGAGCTCCTCTACATGCTTGATCTGTGGTTTAATATTTGCTGGCAGAGTATCCCTGTCACAGCACATGAGGGTACACTCTAGTTCTGGACGTATTGGCAAGAAGTCATCTGTTGTGACCGCCTCCATTCAACAAACAAAGAAAAATTCTAAAGGCCAGGAGAGCTCCTCTACATGCTTGATCTGTGGTTTAATATTTGCTGGCAAATTATCCCTGTCACGGCACATGAGGGTACACTCTAGTTCTGGACATATTGGCAAGAAGTCATCTGCCTTCAACAGTGAAACAAAGGATAAACAAGAAGTTTTTCATGTCCAGGTATGCAACTCCATTAGAAGGCAGAAACTGACAAAGTTTTAAAGTTGCTGCCACTTTTATGGTCATGTATAGCCAATTATAGATATTTTCTTAAACTTACATTGATTCTTCTAAAATACCTAATGTACCTTACCTTAATACTTTTAATATACTTAATTAGACGTAACACTGATGTGTACATTCTTTGTTCTTTTAAATGTTCCTGTTTCTGAAGGCATCAGAAGTACGTAGAGATGATTCAACAGACAACTCTGAAATCTTAGGAAAGAGTGACTCTGCAACAGAGATGGAAGCCAAGCCAACTAAATCGTCGGTGGTTCACACAGCCACAAGAAGCCCAAGCTCCAAAGGGGCATTGAAAACTTCAACTAAGGGCAAACAATTAAAAGAGGGGAGGAGCGCTGTGTACTGTCGGTTTTGCAGTAAAGCTTGTAGAAAAATAGAACTGCATCTCAAGTATGATCACCCAAGGGAACCCGAGGTCATAGAAGCTTTCCATTGTAGCAAAACCTCGGAAGAGAGGAAGAAATTGTTGAGCCATCTTTGCAGTAAGAAAACCTCAGAATCTGATAACACAGTTGTGGATGAAGACCTTGTTCATTGTCTCTTCTGTCAGGGATCTTATCAAAGGAATCAGTTTTGGAAGCATGCTTTGATATGTGAGCCAAAAGAACCAAAATGGGAGCTGACTCAAACTGAAGCTGCCAGCAGTGTACATACTCCAAATGCTCATTTAAAAACTAGGCCCAATATAGCACAGAAAACATTTGATCCAGAGTCTGATTATCTTGTTCAAGACAATATTTACAATACAGCACAACAGACCCCAGCAGAGTCCCTGAATGATCCCTTGCCAAACGTTGACTCCAGCACTTTGCCGAAGACTTCAGTAGTTCCAGAAAGTACTGAGACAATCCCAAGCACAACAGAAAAGATCCCTATTCCATACATTGCCAAACATATAACAAAGAATCCTGATAATAAGCTATCAAGTCTTCCACCTGTAGACTCTTCCTTGTATCATTCATCCCTTCTAGGCGGCAGTGACCTAGAAAAAAAAACTGATCAAGATCTTCCCTCATCAGACAATTTAGACTGTAGTGCAGAAAGTGTTATCCTTCCAGAATTGTTGGACTGTGTAAACCACAACTCACAGCTAACCAGTGACTTAAACTCACAGAGGACCACCATGCCCACCCCAGATAGCAGTGATTTGCAACAAACATTTTGCTGTAGTGCAGAATCAGAGCAGATTGCCTTATCTGACTCAGACAAACATGACCCTGATTCAGAGTCAACATATTTTCTAGTTCCAGACCATTTCAGTAGTGATGTACAGAAAGCTGATACTGAAAGAGGAAACACTTCCATTCATGTCTTTGACAACAGTGAAAACAGAGCCCCTACCTTACAAGTGGGTTGTTCCACAGTGAAGGATTGTATTCCCGCTACAACAAAACATAACCCTGATCCACACTCAGATGTTGCTTACAATGCAGCATTGGGCATGTTTGATTCTGAAAGTTACATTAAAGAGGACATGGACAAGATTGGTGCAGATACAGGCCATGGCTCTGATGTTAGATCCGTTGGTTCAGATGGCCTGGTATTGAAAAGGAAATGGGACAGACAGAGCAGTATGTTCATAGAAGCAAAGACAAAGAAAATGCGACAAATTGACCCCTCACAGGTACAAACACCCCTATGATAATTGTTTCTCGTTTATACAGGCTAGGTTTGGATGGTACCCTCCATAAATCGATTTTGATCCTGGGTGTTAGGATGGCTTGCTCAATTGCTGAAGTATATGAGAACTAATGGCAAAGGGCACATAAACCTGATTAACCTTCATGTTATTTTTGGTGTCCTGTAGACCTCAACCCCTATTTAAAAGGTGAAGAAACATACTTAACATTGTTTCATCAGAATGATACTCAATGGCATTTCCACATTTTATGGCTTTTTTCACTTAGAAACCCTGTCCTTTGTTGTCCTATTTGTTTTCACATGTCGGGGACCTCACCAGTAACACATGGTTAACTATAAATGGTTAAATATTTTCATATGCTTTGATTCTCTGATTAGTGTTGTGCATTCTAAGTGCTGTGCAACAGGCTTCTTCTTGCTCTCTTTACACACACACACACATTGCAGCAAAACCAATGAGAGGGAGGTAAGGGCGTGCAGTAGGTTGATGAAGTATGTGCCAAAAAGGTGCAGGGCTTACGAGGCAGCAGGTTGCTTGAGCAGGAGCGCCTCAGAGTGGGGAATGGGGATGAGAGAGATGGGCATTAGCTACCTGTGACGCTGATACTATGCTGCTACTGGGGGCCCCTTTTATACGCTGCAACCTTGTTGTTGACAGTGACTTACTTCCCACCAAATGGCCTGATCGTGGGCCTCTGGAGTCCGACAGGGCCACTGCAACATGACTGCCCCCAGTGGTGTCTTTATTGCATGCTGAACCATGTGTGTCCACCTGAGCTCTGTGGAGAACATATCATGAAACTGCTCCTTTCAATTGGCATTTGGCTGGCGTGAGGTATTCTGATAAATGGGTGCTGGCTGGCTCCGTTGAAACTGTTGGAAACACGGGAAACTGCGAGAGGTGGTAGTGACTCAAGTTTATGTAATTTATGTGTTTGTCAACAATGTAGGGTGCCTGCCAGTGTGCCAGGAATTTACATTTTTTGAGCTTGGCACTAGGAAGAGGCCTTGGTCACCTGGCTAGAATTTCTGCGGGGTCCAGATGGGTAGTTTATGGGCCTGGTGTTCACAAAGAAGTTGGAGGCGAGATCTGTGCCTAGGGTCATTGTTTTCCCCTCAACTTATAGCACCTGGTTTCAGCAGCCTTACAGGCGCTCATCCTGCTTCTGCTCTTTGGCGAAGCTCGTCTCTTTCAGGAAAAAGCAGAAGAGAGGTCGGGCAGGGAAGCTCCTCCTTGTGAGCAAGCAGCGTGGCGGTTCCAGGGTCTGCACTTTTCCAGATGCTGGCGCTCAAACCTGGGTCAGTCCCTACCCACCAACAGCATCAGATGGAGCTCCTGGATCAACCCCACAACTATACTTTGCTGTTGCTGAGTGCCCCTTTCTTAGCCCACATTCTCCACCATTACACCTAGGTGTTTCTCATCATGGGAGGTGCTGAAGTGTTGGTGGAGATTGATGTAGTGTGTGTGTGTGTGTGTATAGCATGAGGGACTCTGGGGCACCAAACAATGGGGGAAAACCTCAACATAACATGAGGCTTAAATAAAAGGTGCTCTTCATACTGTAACAAATGTTGCATCATATTGACAGTATATGTGATTACTATTTGAATGTGGTCTTTGCACTCCACAGCTGACAACACATCTGACCATGCAAATAAGAATAATTTTTAGTCATGCTACTGAAATCTTTGTTGTAATCCGCTTCTTCAAAGTGACTTCACATATCTACCAGAAAGGCACATTTATTACAATGTCACTGAAATTTCCATTCCATGGGCCTCAGTGTAACAGCTGAATCAAATGCACTATACCTTTCATTTGTAAGTACTACATTTATAACATGATGGATATTTTTTTTCTTCACACTTGAAACTGACAAATTCATGCTGCAGTATGAAGATGGGTCTGGTGGGGTTTTTTGTGTTTGTAATTTTTTGCTGGATGAAACTGGATGTTTCTACTTCTACTGGATGAAACTTAGCCTTCAGATGACACGACATCTCCAATCAGTGCACCCTGAAGGACCAGAGGTGGCAAATGTCCTTAGTTATGACAAGCGCTCAAAAGACAGGAATCCGTTGTTCTCTGCTGCAAAGGAAACCTGTGTCTAAGAGTTGTGATAAGGGTAACTTGGTGTCATCATGATGGCCTGTCATTGACATCTCAAATGAGGATGCATATACTGTTAGTAATGCAGTGCAAAGTCTGTTGCTAATCAAGTACAGGGGTGCAAGTATGAATAGCTTGACCGTTATGAACAGCTGCAGTTGCTTCCAGTCACTGGCATCAAATCTCCATCAAGTCCTCCCTGTCTAGATACCTTGTTTAATGAAGGACTAATGAATTTCAATATGCAACATAGAAGATCTGATTCACATAGCACCAAAAAAGTAAATCCGTTAGATCCCTTATTTGAAATACTGGTCATGTTGCAAGTCAGCGTGATGATGATACCAAATCTACAGGGTCTCCCACTGTTGACGATCTCACTCCAAACAGCAGCCTTGTCACTAATGAAATAGGAAGTAACCATGTATCCAGTGGAACACCTAGCAGCTCTGCCGGCTACACTCAAACTGAAACTATCAATAGTGAAGACAAGACTGCCAAGGCTGAACCAAGCAGCGAAACAGGACACACTCTAGGTAGGAGGAGTTCTCGTGTTCAAACTCAGGAAAACTGATTCCTGGTTTTGTTCAATAAGAGACGATTCCATTGAATACCATCATATTTAAAGTTTTTGGAATTTACAGTCAAAGGAGAAGGAAAATTGGGACATGGACTTTATGGGTTTAAAGGAACATGTGTAACTATTTAACTGTTTCTTTTAAATGTTTTGCTACAACAAAGAAATAAATATCTTAACCATATGCTGGAGGGAGGATTTCGTTCTTTGTCTTTACAAATCGCAGAAACAAGTTTTCTCTTTATGTTGATGTCGTGGTGAACAGTTTAAACTTGATTTTTTAACTCTACTTTCTTCCCAGTTCAGTCATTGCCAATTCCACTCGCTAATTAGGTCTCCTATTATATGATTTTACCAAACTGGGAGGGAAAAGGCTAGCAAAGGTTTCCTTTGAGACATGTGAAGTCACTTCAAACTGCTATTAGCTCATTATTAGACAGCTCAACACGCTTGGAGGAGAGTGTTAGTTTCCAGTGTTATGTCAGGGAAAAGAGAGCGGGCCATCCTACCTGACAGTTCTACTCTTATGAACTTTTGGCCACAAGGGTCTGTGGCATTGCTTAGATAATTGTGCCACTCCGGAGCATTCCAACCATTTTGTTAATTGTTGGCTTGCGTTTTTATACATAGGTGGCAACTGCCTTACTTGCCTTTACATTTACCAGTGATTTGTTTCTTTTTCCACATAAAGCCAATGAGGGTAGATACTATACTTTCAGACGAAGAGGAAAATCTGAAAGTACACACCTGTCAGCACTGCAGCGCCACCTTCTGCAGCCCCTACCATCTACGCAGACATGTTTACACTCACACAGGTAAGTAAGCATACATACCTACTCACAGGCCTCCTGCCTCAGACCATGTGTTGTCATATTTCCTCAATGAAATGTAAGTGCCTTTGTACATTTCACTGTTGCTTAGAGACACGTTTTGGTCTTGTGCAGGTGAAAGACCTTTTTGGTGCAGCCTATGCAATTTGGGCTTCATTCAGAAATACCGCTTTCGAAACCACAGAATGACCCACCATCGTGAGTCCAATTTACTGAGACTTTAAATGTTTACACTGTACTTTTAAAGAATTGAAGAGTTGTGTTATGTATTAGTTGTTTTTCCTTAGATATATTTAATGGAGAATTCCACCAAAGTTTCAGGTTTTCTGCAAAATTCAAACATTTAGATATAAACAAAGTCATTTAGATGTAAACAACGTCAACTCAACAAAGTTGAGGTGAAATCCTTTGTTCTAGAGAAACTTGCCATGGGAGAATTATTCACAGTGGGTCAGAAAGGAAGCAGACATTCAGAGCATCACAATGCTCACTCACTGATACATTGTTTCATGATGGTTTTAAGACAAGGCCTTTGCATGAAAGATTTTCAGATTTACCACTTTTTTTTAGCATGATCAGTGTTGCATATAAAAAAAATCTTAGCCTTTTGTAGGTCCACTGGTTGTTTTGATAGTAAATAAATGGCTATGTTTACATCGTAGATGTGACCCTGAGTGATTTTCTCTGTAGTTTACCATTTCACATCAAACTACTAAATATGGCTTTGTTTGTGTAATTGAATTATGCATACATTTGGACAAATCAGTAGAATTTCTGTTCATTTTGACATCTGCATTGAAGCATATCTGATACTTGTGTCACTTCATTTTCAGGAGACACACAATCAAGATTTGACCAGCATATAAGAAAAAAGCGTAAAACGCGATCAGACAGTGGAGACAAGCCAGTGCTAAATGAGCTCCCTGAACAGGTGTCATGTCAAAAGAGTTCTTAATAAACTGTAATGAAAAAGCTGACAAATAAAGCAGTGAATTTATTTTGCTTGCTAATCTTTGATGTAGTCTTTTTCAGAGAGCCCTGCAGCTTCTTCAGAGCCTTCCAGTTCCATAGAGGAAAAGACCACCTCCACAAGCAGAGGTAAAAGAACAGCGCAGCCTGTGCCCTTTCAAAATAACTCAGTTTGTCCCAAAAAAGGAGAGAAGAGAAGCTCTTTGGAGTAGAAAAGGGATTAAGTGCTGTGCCTCAGGAGTGGCAGAGACAACTTTGGCCATAATCCTGAAGTAATGAAGATTGGGCATCAAGCTAAACTTGCATCCAAAAGTTCTCAGATGAATTAATATCAATCTTCTGCAAAGGATATTTTAAGCATACGTTAATATGTATGTGCTAAAATGTGCCTTTGTGTTCAAACAGGATAAACTTCATAGAGAAATCATAATAACAGCTTTAGTATTCACCAGGAAAGATATTCCTGATTAGGTTGGTTGGTAGTCACTACCCAAATAGATGTTAGGCAGCCAATGAGACCATTGTCCATTTGGAACTGGCATAAAGCAGCTGTGGAAAGAAAGTGATGGTATATCTAAAATAATCAGATGTGTGTCTGCTTTTTAATTGGGCTGATTGCTTTTGCATGTTCACTCTGACTGTCAATTTGCTATTGGCTTCTTCTCTTTCAGACGCCAAGGATGTTAAACTGACTGCAGACAACCAGTTTGTTACTTGTTAGATGTTGCATGTACAGCTATTTTTGTCATCAAAGCAGATAAAATCCTTGTTCGTTTGTAAATTTTATCACGTTAGATTTTATATCTTGCTTATTCTATTTTGAAACGAGGAACATATACTGAATACGTAAACTGAACACTCACTGAAGGAATATTTGATGTTGCTGTTTTAGGAAGATGCTGATATTTTGGATAGGTTCAGACTGAAAATAAAAGTCTTATTTCTGATGTTTGTGTTTTTTAGCAGTTTATTTCCACTCACAGTGAGTATGTAAGAAGGAGGATGCAGAGAGAGAGAATAAAATTGTACAGATGTACAAGAAGTTTGTTGGTAAGACAATAGACAGTATTACAAAATAAATAATGAGTGGTTGCATTCGTGGGTACGTGTATGTACATATGAGTATGGAAATGTACAACTGCATTTTACCTAGTATATGCAATGGATGCGTTGTACAATTACATTTTAAATATCAATAGTATTTAGTATTTAACCCTGGTTCTTTGAAGTCCTTTTTCATCTGCTTGTACCCCAGTCCATAAGGTGCTTTTGCATGGTGGTTGACTGCATGCTGCTATGTCAAGGGTTCCCATTCCCAGACTTGGCAAACCCATAAGATGCACTTCTTTGTTCTTTGTCTCATGTAGCACACCTGATTTCAGTATTTAATTAACAAGCTTCCCGTTGGTTGGGTCAGGCATGTAGTCAAGCAGGGAAAACTTTTTTTTTTAATCTGTAGGGCAAGGGAACCCCATGACTGGGATTGGAAACACCTGTGCTATTCATTCCTTGAAAGTCAGATCATTTTGCTCAGCCCAGCAACAACAGTCAGCTCTCACAGCTCCCAAGGGTCTCTTTGTTTGGAACCATCAGAACTTATACCCCAGAACTTTTACCTGCTTCTTTAAAAAGATGATGCTACATAGACATTTTTAGCACAGGTAGCATATTTCTGTTGGTCCATTCATCATGAATTTTTCACAGTGTAAATCACGGTGTGTCTAAAATGTATTCATTTTTTTTATTTTATCTATTTATGTATTTTGAATAGTGGTATCATCCTTTATAGAAACTTGTACATAATACCAAAATGGTTGCACTACAAGTCAAGTAACCTTTTTTAATGTGTAGAACAATTTTATCCCCACTTTAAATGTAATTGAAACTTCAATTTCAATTGAATTAAATTCTACTCTACAAACAGTCCAAATAAATGTAGAACTACAATAAGCTACACATGCAGGAAGTAGCTACACAAGTCTGGAAGTGTTATTAAATAATACTCAGTGATTTATTTCCATTATTCAAAACAAGCTATTCATAAAAACAGCGAAGTGTAACAGATAAATAATAAGTGCAACTTGAACAATTGCTTTCTCTTCTCTTTCAGTTATGACTCTTTTCTCATAGCATTTTTTTTTTTGCCTAAAATATTTTCTGTGATTACAGGTGAAATATTACTAAAAAGGTGGTGTAATTACTAAAATATTGTTTTAGATTTTTTTTTTAAATCAAATAACATTTAAGGGAAAAACAAAGCTGTGCAGTACACTATATGGACAAAAGTATTGAGACGCCTGATCATTACACCAGCAGATACTTCAATGACATTGCATTCAAACACATAGACTAATATTGATTCCCCTTTCCAGCTATAACAGTTTCCACTCTTCTTGAAGATCTTGGAATGCTTCTATAAGAATTTGTGCCCATTCATTCTGTAGAATTTATTAGGCCAGGCACTGATGTTGGACAAGAAGGCTCACAATCTCTGTTCCAGTTCATTCCAAAGGTGTTGGATGGGGTTGAGGTCAGGACTCTGCGGGCCAGTCAAGTTCTTTCACACCGAACCCATCCAACCATGTCTTTATGGATCTTGCTTTGTGCACTGGGACACAGTCATGCTGGAATAGAAAAAGTTCTTCCCCAAACTGTCCAGAAAGTTGTCCAAAATGTCTTGGTGTGCTAAAGCATTAAGACTGCCCTCCCCTGGAAGGAAGAGGCCCAAACCCTGGAAAACAGGTGTCCCAATACTTTTAAACCATGTATTGCATTTATAGTCAATTGTGTGCATAAAATTGAGTATCACTTATGCAATACATAACAGCCTCTCTAATTAGAAGGACTCAACAGGCAGGGAGTTCACACAAAAGTAGAAGGTGAAGGAAAAGTAGGAAATGCAAAGTCATGTAGGTAGACCTGATCAGCACTCCCAAGTGTAAACCAATGAACCTTAATTTCATAATCGATTGGTTCATAGCAAGGTGATGTGCTTCAGGAAAGCCTTTGCAAGCCCTATCAGAAAGTAGACCTCCAGAGACACCTGATCACACACTTTAGTGAGGAACCGTGAGGCTGTGAGCAGAGCCTCGGGACGTGCCAGCAGACTCCCAAGTTCAAAATGCAAAATAAATCCCTCTCTTTCAGCATGAGCTTCAGTGACCCCACTGTTCTAGGACAGGATGACTGAAGGGGCAAGTAATTCAGTTTCATGAGCTGCCACCGAAGCTCCTTTCTGGCCCACCTGCTTAAAGTTCAGAGCAATAATGGTTAGAGAAAATAAAATAAAGGGCTCCCTTATAGTCATGTGTGAACACACCACAGCAAAGCACACAGTGTGAACAATGTGAAATTCTTTCTCTGCATTTAACTCATTCACCAAGTGAAGCAGGGGGCTGTCACCAATGAGGGGTGCCCGGGGAGCAGTGTCTGGGGGACAATACCTTGCTCAAGAGTACCTCAGTAATGACACTAGCAGTGCTGGAGCCATCACTGAGGGACCCTTGAGCAAGGTACCGTCCCCCATGGTTAAGAGAAAAAAGACAGGACTCTTCTGCCAGTTAGGTTTGTAATAACCATCTTGGACATCTCTTTGTAATGTTCAAACATTCTTTGAATACCTACTCACTGAACTAAGCGAATTAATGAATGTCCGTCAGTAGTAGTTGTTGTTGTAGTTAATATTTCTGTATTCTCTTAAGTGTGATTAGCAATGTACCAAGTTTCTTGGTTTGTTTGTAAACTTTGTAAATTCTTTCACAATTTATGCCATCCATCAGATTCCCAGATATTTCCCAGATCCAGGCTCAGTTATCCCATTTGGAATGAATTAATTTATCAGTCAATAAATAATATAATTAAATCTCAGTTTTTATAAACATGGTCTTTTAGTGGGAAATCCAGATGCACAGTATGCCCAAGTGCATGTGACACTCTCACCATTAGTGGGGCATTTGAATTTAAGTGATGAAGATTTGTTCTAAAAAAAAAACATGTTCTGTGGTAAAATAACAGTTCAACCATTGGGTGATTAATATAGAGAGTGATAAACTAAACAATAAACCAAATTAACTAAAAAAACAAACTCACATTTACCTTTTAAAAGTCTATATTTTGGGGAGAATTTAACTATCTTAGCACAATCTTACCACCTTCCACCACGGCCTTCACTCTCCACAGTGCGGGCTGCACGGTAGGAAATGCCCAGACTTTACATTTATGAATATTTAAAAGTGTTTCATTAGGTGCAGGTAGTTTTCACTGTATGATTTATAAAAATAACTAACTAATGATTCAGTTAGAGGTAGAAGATGAGCTATTATTTCATAGTGTGAAGTGGTGAGGAATGTGACATTTAGCTATAATAGAGTTATATCTCTTACAGACCTAAAGACATTTCAAAACTGGAAAACCAAGAGTGCTTGGGAAAGATCTGTGATTGTCTTATTGGTAGGTATGGCAAGTCATTTTTGCATGATTTTTTTTTTTTTGTGATATCAGAGTTTGTTTAAACAAGTGAAAAAGAAGAAAACCAGAGAATTAAAATGTGACATAAAATTCTAAAAGGTCCTACTAGAGCTTTAACTTATGATACGAATAGTATTGTAATATTTCAGTATGTAAGAATTCAGTTATGGCTTGTAATAAGATAAGATAAGAGATAAGATAAACCTTTATTAGTCCCACAAGTGGGAAATTTGCATTGCTACAGCAGAAAGGGGACAGTATAAAGTTAAGAGCAGCAAAAACAATGCAATAAAAGCTATACAACAGTATAACGTAAAAAAGCACACTGTACAAATAAAAATATATAAATATAGACATTTGTTCCTATGGACGCCTGACCATTACACCAACAGGGACTTTAATGACATTACGTTCAAATACTTAATATGGAGCTGGTCCCCCTTTGCAGTTACAACAGCTTCCACTCTTCTTGGACGATTTTCCATAAGATTTTGGAGATTCTGTGGGAATTTGTGCCCATTCATTCTGTAGAGCATTTATGAGGTCAGACACTGATGTTGGACGAAAAGGCCTGGCTCGCAATCTCCCTTCCAGTTCATCCCAAAGGTGTGTGGGGGGGGGGGGAATAAGGGGGCAAACCCTGAAAAACACGTGCGTCCATAGTGTATTTTTTCCTCTGGTAAATAATGTTTTGTATTTTAGTCTAACCACCCACCTTCTTTATTACTATATTATGTCTTTGTGGCCCTTGCCCATCATTGCACTACATCCCCCATAAGAGAACAACTGGAAGCGCCCATTGCTCTACATGCGTTACCACTAATGCTCCTGTCCAGTGAGTGGCAGTAGATTTCTCTCTCTTCATTCAGTTTGTATCAGAGTGGAACCAAACATCACCAGTGTAGTGAGTGTAAACAGACCAGTTCAGAATATCAGTGCAGTTCTGATTTTAGAAGCAGTAAAATGACCAGACTAGACCGTTTAAACTCGTTTCTGTCTGAGAGACTGTCTGCAGCCCTGAATGAGATCATTTACACGGTAAACATGACGATGAAGGAGTACGAGGAGGAAACGGCTCGGATACGGAAAGAAAACGATCATCTGAAGGAAATGTTGAAGATCACAGGCTGCAGTGTTACAGAAACACACCCTGGTAAGATGTGGGATATCAGGGTCCTAATTCATTGTACACACGACTACCGATAATCTACTCTTTAAGAGCCCAGCAACTCAGCATATAACTACATTATGTGGACAAAAGTATTTGGACACACCTGTGTTTCAGGGTTTGGGCTAGGCCCCTTACTTCTAGTGAAGGACAATCTTACTCCTTCAGCATAACAAGACATTTTGGAAAACACCATGCTTCCAACTTTGTGGACACAGTTTGGGGAAGGCCATTTTCTATTCCAGTATGACCGTGCCCCCAATGCACAAAGCGAGCTCCATAAAGACATGGTTGAATGAGTTCGATGTAGAAGAACTTGACTGGCCTGCACAGAGCCCTGACCTCAACCCCATCCAAAACATTTGGGATGAACTGGAATGGAGATTGCGAGCCAGGCCTTCTCGTCCAACATCAGTGCTTGATCTCATAAATGCTCTACAGATTGAATTGGCACGCACAAATTCCCACAGAAACACTCCAAAATCTTGTGGAAAGCCTTCCAAGAAGAGTGGAAGCTGTTATAGCTTCTCCATATTAAAGTCTATGTATGTGAGTGCAGTGTCATTAAAGTCCCCATTGGTGTAATGGTCAGGCGTCCCAATACTTTTGTCCATGTAGTGTATGTAACTCAACGCTGTTTGAAAACAACTGAATGTGGCCTGATGTTGCTGCTGAGCTGTTTCTGTCTTTTTCAGTCATCACCATGCTTGAATGACTCACTGAACCATAAGATGAGGTCAGTTGCAGTTCACAAACATGCATGCTAACCTATTTTTTCTCTGTTAGGTGTGGTCCATTCCTTGCCCCCAAGACAAGAAGACTGCAACTCAAGCCTGGAGCAGGAATCAGAGCCACAGGAGAGCCAGAATGAACACAGAGGACTGAAGGAAGAAAACAGCATAAAATCAGAGTCTTCTTACCCTGCAGATGCTGACTTTGAGCCTGAGAGTAGGCAGACTTACACCGAGGAACCTCTCCAGTGCTCCTCGCTCCTAAGTGCACCAGCTGTTGATCAAGAGATGACAGACTATGAGTTTCCTGCAAAGGTTAAAGTAGAGTCAGTGAACGCACATTCAGCCGATGTCACGAACAATGCAGATGCAAGCACACAGAGCTGGTCTCCACAGAACTGGGATTTGATTTCTGAAAAAAGTGACCACAGCAGGGTGCTGCAAGCATCTGGTCAGCATCCGAGTACCGCCGGAGGGGCCTATTGTGCAGAATCTGCCTCACTAAACAGGCCTGTAGAGTTTCGAGCTGCCTTCAGCTACTCCAACCGCATCATATGCAATAACACGGTGCACTGTACCAGCAGACACTGCGAAATGCAGAAAAGAACCATAGCGAAATCCAGCCCCGTGTGGAAGTACTTCTCTCTCAAAGAGGGCGACTGCAGCAAGGCAGTATGTCTCATGTGCAAGGCGGTGATATCCCGTGGTGTTAAAGAGTACACAACGTCAGCACTGTTAAAGCATCTCCGTATGAAACATGGGAAATGTTGATGTTCAGGCTTGTTTTTTGTTTTACTTTTTATTGTGATTCCTGGATTTGATTCTTCTTCAAAAACATATCTGGATCTTATCTGCACACCAGAAATATCGCCTGTGGCCAAAAAATCAACATTTTATGCTGCAGTTTATCAGTTGTTAGCTTGGTGGCTGTAAGTTTCCATTATTTAGTATGGGGGGAAAAAAGCAATCTTAAAGGGGAATTCTACTGATTTTTACCATCAGAATCGTTCATAGTGGTGGTAATAGGAACCAGGCATCTGAGGCATCTAATGCCTCTGAAAGCAACCTGACATTAAATTATTACTGCACTGCACTGCCTGAGACACTATTTTACAGTACTGTTCAGAGGTTTTGTACTAAAATATGTGATTTAAAATGTGTTGCATGTGGTGAGGTACATGGAAGGAAAACATTTTTTTTCTGATTTACCACTATTTTCAGCATTTGCATAAAAACCTCTGTAGGTTCATTGGTCATTTTGGATAAAATATATCATTTTTAAAAATATATATCTGAGTGAGCAGGTTTCTCTGCTGTGTAGCGTTTCACAACCAAACAACTCCGAATGTCTTTGTTTATACCTCATCCATCTCAACTATGCAGAAAAAATGTGAAAAATCAGTAGAATTCCTTGTAAGATGACCAATGTCTCAGCTGAATTCTGGCTAAAAACATTTTGCATCATTGCTTTAAAGTCGCTGCATATGAAGCTTGACTAGTTGGGCAAAGTTTATGCTTCTTAGGACATCTTCTGAGGAGTGTGCAGGGTATGTCACACTGATCACACACTCATCACTCAACCTTGGACATGTTTCATCAATTCCAAAGTGAGCAAATGTATTAAAGGGGACATATTATGCAAAACTCACTTTTTGCATCCTTTTGGGTCGCTACTGCTCCTATAAACACTCCTGCGGAAAAAAAAATCCATCCGTTTTCTGTGAGTCAACTGAAAGATTTTGGTGTCAGGAATCATATGCTGCTGACGTCAGGATGAGGAAATTTGCATGGAACCGCCCCCCATCTGTCAGGCCCCCCACCCACTAGATTAGTTGAAGATCCGCTATTTTTGTCTGCTGGTTTTCTGAGCACACATAAGATGCCGAGTGCTACGGCTACAGGCGAGTCACTCATGAAGTGTTGTTCATCTTGCTCGGGGTCCAACATATAGGGTCGGATAGCACCTCTGTTTTCTGCCATTTTCACGTGTGTTAAATGCGCAGCGGTAGCAGGGGATGGGTGGAGCGTGGCCAGCAACAGCTTATTTGCATAAAAGTGACAGAGCCCTTAAACAGCTCATTTTGAAAGGGACTGAAACTGTCCAGAATAAAGCTGGTGATATCTCTTTATGTGAGAGTGATTTTATGCAAAGAACTTCATGAACATGTTTTGTACAGCCCATAGACGTATTATAACTTGTTTAAAAAGAGGTATAATATGTCCCCTTTAATAGTAGGACACTTGGATCAGAATAGACATAAAAGTACAACCAGAGCCACATTTCAAAAGAATGCTTTCAAGAGCCATGAGTGCAATGATTTTTTTTACATTAATTGATTCATGCACTGCACTGCAGTAAACTGCACTAATTGTGCTCTCTGTGTAATGAAATATCCACAATATGCTCAGACAAGTGTACTGGGCTGTAATGCAGCATGATTCATCAGGATAATGGACAAATAATGGAAAATATCACATTTTATATCAAGTGAAAGTTCTGATCTCAGATCATTTTGTACCTTCTGTATCCTATTAAAGGCATTAAACCCATGGACCCAGATTAATCCAATTAGACAGTATGGGCTTGAAGGCTGAATTGTATGCTTTGAAAAGAAGTTGTACAAACAACTGACTCATTCCTTACCCACTGCTGTTTTATCATGATTATGCTTTTAACAGTTTGGTCTGGATTTTAGTTTGGGCTTTCTCTGCTGTTGAATTTCTGATGATCCCTGGCGAAATGACACGACCTCCTCAATGACTATGTTTGAGTGCAAACTGCTAAAATTGTTTTATATTTGAGTAGCCTTGACATTGATCAGGTTTGTCTTTGGAGGAAAATGTTTTCCGAAATTGTCCAAAAATAACTTTTTGAGTCTTGACTATTTAATAAAATTCAGGATGTCAGTAAACAGGCCTGCTTTGTACATTCTACACATATTCCTACACATATTGGCTGAAGTCATGTCAGGATCAACCGATGGGTTGCTAAACTGAATGCTAGCACATTCTGACCTGGGTTTCATCGCTGCTAAAGGTTATTGCAGCCAACATGCTTGTAAGACAGTAAAATTAATCCCTCTTTCACTTTGTAAATGGCACTGCTGTCCTCCCTGTCGGAAGATGGTATTGATTCACTTTCAGCTGCCGTACTGAGAATGCACACGGACAGGCTATTGACCTTACGATTATAGGAGCTGACCACTCCTGACTAGGCTAACCATGTAGTCTATACATCTCAGACGGATGATTTTTTTAAAAAAAAGGAATATTATGAAGTTTCTGCTCAACCCATTGTTGAAGTAAGCACAATGAGAGAAACTGACTGGCTAAGGTTTCTCTACAGTGGTGATAATAGGAACCAGGAGTTGTGCTGTACGTGGTTCAAATACAGTTTAGAATACATCATGACCAGTGGACCTAAATTATTACATGTTTCTAATCTTAATGTTGGTAATAAATATATCACCAAAATTGTTGGAAAATTACATTTTCTTTGGGGACAGTTTTGCCTTACAGTGCCTCATGTGTGCAGTGCCACCTTTCCAAAAAGAAAGAAATTAAATTCTAGTACAAAAACTAATTCATTTTAATACTTTTAACAGGAAATGATATTTCCATCAGACGTGTATACCACCGACTTCAAGACATCTCAGTTTGTGTGTTTAAAAAGAGTTCAAAAGAGTCAAAGAAGCAAAAACGTGACTGGAGGAAATATTTGCACAGTCATGCAATGTAGACAGTAATTATATTTGGCCAAAAATGGAGTGACTACTTAACGAATTTTATTATAACTGATTCCATCCTATTAATATTCCATAATCTGTGCAGTAATCCTGAACTTTCTGATGCTTCAGTGGGTTTTATACCCAGGATTTCTACTGATCTTTTCTGCTGCTGTTATATAATTAATCATGAAATGATTCTGTATAATTCTAACCCACTTAATGACAAAACATAGTTTAATGTCTCCATTTAATGTGAAGCTATAGAGTCTACCGGTCAGCCATTTAAATGGCAAACTGGCAAGAATTACTTATAATGGCAGGAAAAAGATGAGAAAACATCCTGTGATGATGTAGTCAATTATGTCTTTGGGAGACATGATAGTGAATGACATTACAGAGACATAAACCTGCATTTTAACTGTAATAGTGTGTGTATGTTCATGTGCAAAGTGACCATTTGTCATACGTGAACACACCACAGCACACAAATTCTTCTCTGCATTTCACCCATTCACCCAAGTGAAGCAGCGTTTGTACTGTTACATCTGTAAACACTGCTTTGACCACACTGAGGGAAGTTAATGACAGTACTGAGCAAAATGACAGCATCTTTGAAATTATTTTTCGTATTTTTCTTTTTTTTTTAATAAGTAATTCATGACCTAACGGTAACTTCTACAGTGCGAGCAATGTCATTGCAGGAAATTATATTATTTCCCTCATCATTAGACTGAGGAGAGATCATTTGTGCTATTGTCCTACTCTTCTATTTCATGGGTGCTGGCTTTATTTAGTTGTTTACCAGTTTCTATAGACAAACACAAGTTTTTCCATTTATTTTATTGACAGTTTTTGAATTGTACTGTGAACTGACCGGTTGCCATCTCAATGTCTTTACCTGGATCTGAAATCACATACTGGTATTCTGCTTGCCAAAATAATGCTCCAGAGAAATTAGTGTCCAAAGTAGAGCTGGGCAAGAAGGCAATATTTAGGTTATATCCCAATATAGTTTTCTGAGTGTATCGTTTTATTGCTAGTACTTAAATAACACTGATCAATTGCATGTTTTATTTTAATCACAGCAAAACCAGTCCTGTTTCATTGAAATTCGTGCAGTGCAGTGTGTGGAACATAGAATAAAAATCATGAGTTAATTGTAGTTTTGAGAGATTTTTTAATGTGGCTGTACTGGCTTTTTTCCATTCCAACTAATAGGATGTCAGAAATAATACATATTTTGTATTGTGAGTTTTTTAGCAATATCAATAAATACGTTTTTGCCATATTGCCCACCGCTACTCTAAACCCATAGCACTCATCAAATAGTAGACATGTAGTACCCAGATGCCTTGGTGTGCGAAAACGTTCGATCAGTAATTTCGCTTTTGGGGAACAGCCGTGAAGTATTTGTCCCTTCCTGATATTCTGTATTATTATTGTTTTTGTCACTATCAGTGCTTTTAGATTTTGAAACAAAATGTAACATCACACAAAGAGACCATTTCCAAACAAATAAATGAAAAAATAGTTAAATAAATTGCTCATTCATAAAGGCATTGAAACATGCAAATCACTTGTGTGTGAAGTATTCTGCCCTTTAGTTACTCATGCAATAAATTAACCACATTTAAATGGTGAGATTCGGATGACTGAAGAATGCTCACTCATGTATAAGTGAACCACAAGAGTGATACATTTTTAATAACAACCTTAGGTCACAAGAAAATCCAGAGGAGCTGAAAAAAAAAACCCAGTGAATTATTTCATTCAAGTTTTAAGGTTGTAGGACATCCATGAACCATGAGAAAGCCAAATCATCCAGGAGGTCCTAGGAGAACCAGGCCTAAGCTGAACCTGCACATCTCTCCAGGCTCAGCTAAGGTCAGTGTAAGAACCCTACAGTAAAAAAGGGCCTACGTTAATGTTTAATTTATGTGAGAGCCACGAGGCAGAAAATACTGCTAACCCAAAGCGGCCACAGTGATAGATGGACATTCTCAAACCCTTTTGTTGTGATTTTGGTGTATTGAATGTTCTGTGGATACGTCTGAACCATCCAAACATGCTGTACAGCAAATGTTGTGAGGGGCAGCTTGTGGTATAGGCAACACACACAGCCTCCCCAGGGCAAAAACACAGTAGTGTCCTTTATCTTTTATGGTACAGCAGAGTACGTCATTAACGAAATTTTTGGGGCCAGCTGGTGGCCTGGAGGTTAGGGAGTTGCCCATGTAATCAGAAGGTTGTGGGTTTGAATCTCAGGGCTGATAGTGGCACCACTGAGGTACCCTTGAGCCAGGTATGGTCCCCATGTGCTGCTCCCCTGGTGAACAGGTTAAATGCAGAGAAAGAATTTCACACTGTGTGCTGCGCTGTGATGTGTTCACAAGTGACTATAAGGGGCCACTTTATTCATCAAGGTTATACAGTAACAACAAAAACAGCCTTTTAATTACTAAAACCAAAAGACAACATCCCCTGAACTGTCTCTAGGTGATTACATGCAGAAATAAACATGGCCTGCTAGCAACATACAAAATGAGTCAAAAAAGGACAAAATTATGAGGTGCATAAGGTAGCAAGCTGTACAATGGAGCGGAGCACAAGAATACACATTTACGAATCACCACAACTGATCATTAATGTTTAGTTATTTCCTGTGAACTGTGAAAGATTAACCAGTTAGCAGGCTAATGTCAGCAGATTAGAGACCTGTTATCAGGTGACTGAGCCTGGAAGGAGAAAGCCAGTATAACCCCATCATAAACCTAGTTTAGATTGTTATGTAAAATCATCATAATACGATTATATCCCAACTGATTGTGATTGTAGTGTACCTTGAGCTAGATGTGTAAATATAGCTGTAGTCATATAGCAGTATAAATATGTTCTTTCAGTTAGCTCGCTAGTTTTGCATTTTATGCCATTAATAAAGACTTTTTCTATGATTACATTTTTTTTTAAATCTGCCTTTGCTGCATGCAAGATTTTGGCTAGGTCGCTAGCTTTCAGTACAGTAACCTCAGTCCAGGCTATAAACAATGTCCTTTTATTATTATTATGATTATTATGATTATTATTATTTAATTCATTAATTCATTTTCTGTAACCGCTTAATCCTTACTAGGGTCACGGGGTCTACGGGGTCTACGGGCGCGAGGCAGGGACTCACCCTGGACGGGACGCCAGCCCACTGCAGGGCACACATACATACACCAGTCACTCTCAAACTCACACCTATGGCCAATTTAGAATCCCCAGTTCACCTGACGCGCATGTCTTTGGACTGTAGGAGAAACCAGAGACCCTGGAGGAAACCCACGTCACCATGAGGAGAGCATGAAAACTCCACACTCACACAAGGCCAGGACCTGGTTTGAACCCTGAACCTTGGAGGTGTGAGGCAACAGGGCCTATTATTATTATTATTATTATTATTATTACTATTATTATTATTGTTGTTGTTGTTGTTGTTATTGTTTTGTTTGTTTGTTTGTTTCCCTGTGTGTGCTTGTGTGTATGCACAGTGCACAAGTTGGTTGAGAGTGGCAGGATACACTACTGCACTTCATAATTCACATATGTGAATTATTCAGAAATTCCCAGACTATAGGTAATATTGCATTAAAAATGTAGACACCAAATGCAAATGTGTATTGTCTCCACATTCAGTAGACACTGTACATATTTCCTATTTTAAAATTATTTAACCCTTTAACAAGTTTACAAGTATGTAACCTGTTGAGGAATATTTGCATTTGTAATCTAAATCTTATATCTTGTCTTGTCTTGGCACATACACTGTCAGGGCCAGCCCTGAATACTGCATTAAACAGTAACAACACCAGTATTCAAACAAAGTGGTGGCAGTGGGATAGTGTGGGGATGTTTTACTTCCTTGGGACCTGGACATTTTTACTGAAAGAACCATAAATTCTGTTCTTTATCAATAAAGGGACTGTCTATTCATCTGACGCTAAATTGGGTTATGCAGCGAAACAACAAACCAAAACAGAAAAAGCATATCCACATCTGAATGGCTGAAAAAAAATGGCCCTGTAAAAGGAGTGCTTATTATTCAAACAATTTATTGATTTTAAAGGGACATTTACTTTTTCCCGTAGGTGATTTGCACAGTGAAATTCTTTGCTCCTCAAAGATTTAAATAATAATTTAAAAAATGTATTTTGTGTTTGATAAGATTCTCTCTGTCTTCTATTACATTTTGTTTAAAGATCCTAAAGCATCCACTGTAATGGAGAAAAATCAAATACTTTATATAGCACCAGAAAAAGCCTCTTCGGTTCTCCTGGCTCTATCAGATGGCCTATCTGTTGCTTTTACCTGGCAACTTGTCTGGGGTGTCTCTCCACATTTCACCCTGTGACCACTGGGATAGGCTCCAGCACCTCCACGACCTCAGTGGGGAGGCAGTTCAGATAATGAATGAATGGATGTTACCTTTACTGAAGAACAAAATTAAAAAATTCAGAGCTTGGATCTGTGATGCAGTCCAAAAAAAAAAATAAAAATCCATGTCTCCTTTAACATTGTATTACGGAGGCAGGAGAACAGTTTGTACCTCAAATAAGTGCAGAAAGTAGTCGGGCTACTTGATGATAGATAGACATTCTCCTTGATGACAGACCTTCTCTTTGTCCATAAGGGAGAAAGAGTTGTCACAGGACCAGAAGAAAACTGCCAGTATTTCAGTATTTGACATTACAGATAAGCGTATATTCAGTGCCTCATGTACACAGCCATTCCTTCAACCTGTAAGGAGGAATAGCACCGGCCCGAAGCTCTCTCAAATGCAAAAGTGTGCTTATACAGCTTCCCCGCACTGACACATCCGCCCTGCTGTACTACAGTGGTCAAAGGGTAAAAATGGCAAGGCATCACTAATTACTACCTTGCAGGTTAAAAAATGTGGCCAGTACATCATGTATTTGTCCTCACATCTTTATCCTCATTTGGGGGCACTTCTGACATTTTCCCAGAGCCCCAGAGCTACATTTAATAATTTGTTTGGGAGTATGGTAGTGAAACCAGAGTCTTTAAGGCCTTGATGATGTTCTTTTCTATATAATATACATATTACACTTCATTGGTTAGTCTGCTTTAATACTGTCTGATAAGCTCACTTATTTTCTATAATCCTCACACATTAGTCATTGTCTGTTGATTTGTTAATTCTTTGTTTTTTGTTTGCTGTAGTCATGCTACTGTTTTGGTATCTGGTGCTAAAAGAGGAGGATGGGCTCCCCTTTGAGACTTGGTTCCTCTCTAGGGTTTTTTTCTTGGCACTGTTTGCCTTGGCTTGCTCATATACGGTTTGGCTTCGGATTTCTGTAAAGCTGCTTTGGGACAATTAATGTTGGAAAAAGCATTACACAAATACATTTAAACTAAATGGATCTTAATATGAAAGAAATTTAGATTATTTCTTTAAGGTGAACATAACTTACATACATATGCAATTACATTGTTTAATATAAACGAATGCATTATTGTTTTTCAAACCTGAAGTGTGAATGTGTACCAACACTAGGAGGCAGTGCTGCCAGGTTCTTTAGGAGGCTTGAACTCCGAGCATATTCCTCTATTAAACTAATCCTTACTACTGCACAGTTAGACCCTGCCCCAACACTCCAGCCAAAGGAGAGCATCACAATCAGCTGGTGAGCTTCTCTTCTGTGACATTCAGGTAGATCTTGGAAAACAAAATGTGTCTTTTTTCTCAATTTGGTTAGTTTCAGTCTCAGTAATGGGAAGTGGCTTGCTGATACAGTTATGTTAATTAACTTTATGAAAGGGATCTGCCATTGCAAACATTATGCTATTCTACTGTTTATTTTATTTATTTATTTTCTTGAAAAAGTCCCGAGGTGTGGGAGGAAAAGCACATTTGACTTGCCTACTTAAAATCCTGCATGCACTCATATATGCATTAAGGAAATTTTCTCTAAGCTGCTGGATTAGTGCTAACTCTCTCTCATTTAAACACTTATGGATGGGGAAGTTCTGCTAGTGCAGATCAGCTGCATAAGTGGAAATAAAAAGAATATTTTGAGCTTCTTTGAGCTTATTTGAAGAAAAAAAAAAAACAAAACAGCACGGCAGAGGTCAGTTTTCCTGTGCTATAATGTTCGTCAGCTTTGGACTTACCGAAGAAGAAGAGGACAATTAGAGATGCAGAGAAATGACGCAATACATTCCAGTTGTAGAGCAATGCATTCCAGTTGTATTTCCAAATTGTACATAAACACTTCATATAAATGTATTAATCACAAATCCTCAAGAGTACGACACTCAATAAATAGCAAGAGAGCACAGCAATAGAAATTCACACTCGCACCGTCAGACATGCAGACGAATTCCCAAGACGCTGCACATGTAAACATATCAGTTTGAACCTTTAAAAATCAACGAGCATGAATATTCATAGCATGTCTGTAAAACCCATAAAAATAACATCAGCAAGTGGAGATTTAAAACTGCAAGATTCAAAGCCCTGGAAAACATTGTCAGGCTAAAAATGCTGTAAACATTGCTTCGTGCTACAAAAAAAAACAACAAATGGTCAGTCTTGATCACTCAGGAGGACCAGTGTTTATAAAGTATCACAGATCAGATTCTGCTCCCGGTCTGGTTTGGACCATCCTTGTTACTAAGAAATGTGTTCTTTTTGGCTACTGTTGCAAGGTTGGGTCAGCTTTACATAACATAAAAATGCCTACTTAAATATAATGTAAAGTACATGATATTTACTGTATGTCTTGCTGTATTCCAGTATAGTCTTTTGGAGTGTAAGCTTGTCCAACTTTGCAACAGAGCATACTGTAGATGGATCAATTCCAACCCTGGATCCTAGCCCATCTGAGATGCTTCACTGACTAATCATCTGGATCTCCAGTGGTTACATTCTATATCCAAAAACAGCTCGCACTGGTCGAAACCTCTGCTCTTGGGGAGCCTCCTGTTTTTTTCATGGCAATGCTGTATGGTACAAGGGATGGGTGGATTTGCAGCAGGCACATTGCATGTTTCCCCACAGTCTGTTTCGTGTACTGCATGCCTCCTCTCAGCTCTTGCCAGAAACAGAGGTTACTGAAGCGTTGAACAGCAAAATACATTTTCTACGGCGATCAGTCAGGAGGATAATGCTACATGGGGATCTATGAGGATTAAAATTCACTCTGATGTTACAAAATGTGTATAAAACGTGCAGCAATGAGAGAGAGAGAAAGAGAGAGAAAAAGAGAGAGAGAGAGGACCTCTCCTACCCGCAGAATGCATTCAAGTAAAGCAGAATTTGTGCAGATGTGCTGATCTTTAAGTCTTTATAGCCACAAAAAATGCCACATGTACCCCAGCACTACCTATTTTAGAGCCAGACACACCAGTTTTACCCACTAAAGGCCAATGTGGCGCCAGGCTTTTTTTTTAAAGCAGAAGTTCATCTGATTTCACTTGTTTGTTAAACTGGTCTCAAATAACTGAGTCGTTACATGAGATGAGCTGGACATGCGTGGTCGGAATGAAAACCTGCAGCCACACTGACCCTTTGCGGGTAAGACTGGTGACCCCTGTTTTAGAGTCTTCTCTTCTAACACTCCTGATCCAACTAATCAGCAAATTAACAAGCCCTTCCTGAGTCGAAGCGGGTGTGGGAGCAGTAAAATAATAGTACTCCAGGGCATACACTTTTAAAAACAAACTTCCATCTATGTTATGTGGGTGGTTCTTTTGTAGTGGACAGAGGTCCTGTAAGTTTTATAAAGGTTCTCTTTCAGATGATTTAGGAAGAGTCTACAGCTCACTACATTTTACACGTTTTACAGTAAAAGTCCTGACTTTTGGATTTCAGAATTTGAAAATACAAGATACGTTGTGTTTAAATTTCACACATACATACATGCATACATACATACATTCATTCATAAACACATCCATATAT
>JBBIGA010000027.1:8676021-8688081 GCA_037576975.1 Alestes dentex | reverse complement strand
CTATCTATCTATCTATCTATCTATCTATCTATCTATCTATCTATCTATCTATCTATTTATCTATCTATCTATCTATCCGCAATCATCCTGCTCTGTGCTGGACCTCATAGATTTGTTTTCTAAATTCAGAACACTTTCACTTGTAAGCTACAATGCGTGTAATGATGCACTGGACCATAGCACATCCCGACACAGAGAGTGCTTTTTTACCCTTAGGCTGAGAGACATGCCAACATGTTAGTGATGTTCTGAAGGAATTAAGGACAACGACCACAGCATGGCTCGAAATCTTCAAACAAGGCAGAAATCATTAATATAACATTTTGCGCAGGTTTATACAAATGTACTGAGATTATGTAACTCAGAATAAAAGTAGCTTCTAAGTGTTTATATATTTATGTGTGTACAGATCCCTATCCCCAAATTTCTTAACACATGTTTTACTTTTTTCCAGATTAAAGTTAAGTTAATGTACATTTCATTGATCAGAAATGCAGTCTCCACTGAACCCATTCTGTAAATGTACTCATCCTAAACAACATGACATGTGCCAGAATTAACAAGCAATAGCTAAATATTGAACAAATCCATGTGTGGCAAAAATTAAAAGAATGATCACTAATGAAACAATCACCAATGAAACAAACCCCACCTTTGTAAGAGAGTCCACCATGGCTTGCCCCTCTTGCAGGGGATGTGCAGAGGTTCCATCATCAGCAACCTTTGTATTAGAGAGCGGCATAAGATTGTTTGTTTGGGTGGACAGGGTCGTACCCCCGTCCTGCTATGTAAAAAGGTGAAGGTCTCCCCCAGCCTGACTTCACTTCTCCAGCTTCACCTGCTGCTTGTCTGGAGGCCAGGTAGCACCATAGTCGCTTCTAACATCCCATACTCAACAAGCACGCAGATACCACCTGAAGTTCACTGTATTTAATATCACTTTAAAAATAATCCAATACACTAATGTATATAAAAATATATACATGAAAAAAATATCCAAAAAGTTCAATAGGTCCCCCAAAAGGAAGAAGAAAAAAGAGAGGGACTGCGATGGCTTAGTCCTGAGTGAGGTGTGTTAATCCAGCAACTGACCCCTGTGTCCTGACAGAGGCCAGCAAGGGTGGCTAAGCTCATTATCTGCTGCTGAGCGCTGCAGCGATGCTAGAACCTGAGAACACACCACTGCCTCAGCCCTTCAAACAGCCCCCTCCATTACTGCCTGCCCGTCCTAGTCTTTGTCTCCTTCTTTTTCTTTTGGAGTGAAAAGCAGTGGGGTGGGGGGTCTTGTATGTGCTATTATTCTCAGTACACTGGTATGTCACAGTGATGCCCTCTAAAAGCACATATAATTATTGGTGTCCTGAAATGTGTACATTCATGAACATGATGATTAGAAATAACATGTTAATGAGCCTGATTTTTTTATTTAGTAAAAAAGAAGAAGAAATTTATATTATATATATAAAATTGTATACAAATTGTATATAAATTATAATTTATATTATATATATAAATGTATTATATATATGTATTTGTGTCTATACATGTATTTGTGTATACAATTGTATATATATACACATACTGTATATATATATATATATATGTGTGTGTGTGTGTGTGTGTGTGTGTGAGAGAGAGAGAGAGAGAGAGAGAGAGAGAGACATGAGAGACATGGACATGTGTGTGGGTGGGGGCCCTGTCGATTCTCTTGCCATTTTGCCTGAGGAAGGAATATTTATTTTAACACATGATGTGGGTGAGAAGTAAAGCGATTACAAATATGTAAAAAGCAAAATAAAATGGCAGGGGGCCGGACTGAGCCGTTTACATTCCGCTTCAACATAAACATGAACCATTGTAATTCTCCTCACATTTTTCTGCTCAGTGTCTCAGTCCCCAAAATACCATTTATCATGTTTCCCTATCTTCCATCCCGCCCATTTATTTATACTCTTTTGACAACTTTTAATCCTGCATGGTTCAAGCACTCAAACCCAGAGTGTTTTCTTGCTGTCCTGATCTTCAATTCCCCTTGAAAAAATGCAATAAGGATTAAATCATCCACCCACTCCAAAGCCCTGCTTATACCACACTGCTGCAGAGACAGAATCCAGCCCGCTCACGTTTTGACGTAGGGGTCAGAGAAGCCGTTGACATCCATGGCAGCCAGGTGGGCGCAGCGCTGCACTCCGACCCATAGGCCCCCCCGCCGGCCATCTCCATCTCCCTCTTCGGGCGGGGGCAAGAACTGCAAAGAGAGCAGCAGACGACCCCTCTCCTCCAAACTGTGCAATTGCTCGTTCTCCCACTGCAGAAATGGATGAAAATAAATAGTGTGGGTGGCAGACATGACACCTTTAAACTGCTGGCTTATTATTTAGTCATAAAACTTAAGACTTACATGCAAATATGAATATATTATATCCATTATATATATTATACATATGTATGTATGTCTCGTTGCTGCCTCAGGTTCTTGCTGTATATAAAACAATACCGACTTATTATGACAAGTGAGGCCAAACATTGTTTTATGAGTCCTCAAGTCTTTTTTTCCATTTGTTTACAGCCATCCGTGCCTCCCCTATGTTAGAACACATGATCTGCTACATACTCTCCTTTTCACCCCGCAATGAAAAGGGACCACCACTGACCAGATATTAGTAATGAAAGCATTAACCCTGACATTTCAGGGTGAATGCAGTGCGTATGGCACTGATGCTTGCTGGGTTTTTAACATCTCAGTGTCACTGCTTGGTTCAGTTTAGTGCACCATCCAATAATATCCAGTCAACAGTCATCCTGTGTTCAAGAACAGACAAAAAGCTAGAGGATGACTAACACGCTAGTCCCTAACTGTACACCTACAAGGTCTGTCAACAAGGCCTGTCTTTCTAATAAAGTGTGAACACTGAATAAAAATCATTGCAACATTCCAGCAACAGGATAACACCTGCTACCATGCCTGCTTTTTTTTCACCACAGGAACATTAGAATGGTGAGACACGGTGAAGCAGAGAGAGCGCCAGCTCAATTAATCAACAGCATTAGCAATGACAAAGCCGGTGTCCAAGAATAATTAACTATAATTAATAATAAATTATAAATTAACTATAAAAGTGACCCAGCAAGTATTCCCACAGAGCAAATGAACGAATTAAATTATATTTAATGAAATTCATTTTGTTCGCACAACAGTTTAAACCCCTTTTTCCCGAGTGAGTTATATTGTAAACAGTTTTTCAGCTTTCTGTATTGTGTTTCTAACACTGTCTTCAGACAGGCTATTTGTTATTATGACTACTCATTCATACAACCATTTATAAATGCAAACTGACAATAACAACATGTTGATTTATTAATTATGTTTACATCAGGCACCCTCAAACATTTAATGGGTGTCCTACGTACTAACCAATAATATAGAAGGAATATTGTGCAGTAATGGAGAAAGTGGACTGGTGAGGAAGCCATAAGGCAATGGGTCATAAGATCCAAACTCAGGGCTCCAATATTTGACCACATAGACTTCTTAAATGCGAGGCGCACACTCCTAAATATACAGTTGTATGCAAGGGTTTGGTCAAATGACACATTTTGTTGAAAATAACACCATCTTTATGACACATTTCTTTCCGCTTTATGCATAATTATTATTTGCTGGATTTAACATACTGGAAAAAAGTCAAACACAAAAGGTTTGAGCTGTCAGTACTAAGTAAGACCCTCTTTGGCTGCCAGCCTCAAAACATCATCTTGATTTTTTTTCTACCTTTCCTTGCAGAATGCCTTTAGTTCTGAAATATTCATAGGTTGTCTTGCATGCACAACATTTTTTTTCTTGTAGTTCAGGACTGATTTAAATCAATGTTTTGAAGAATTGTTGTGATTGAACCTTATTATTTGTAGAGTTTTCAGAGCTTCTTTAAACTCCCAAATTCTTTTGTCTAAAATGTGTTCTTTATCCATGAATTATTGATTTAAATGTCTGTTACTGTAGCAAGTGGTGGTTGGAATTGTTCCAAAGACCCTGTTTAGGCCTCTGTGTTATTAAGATTATATAATTAATATATAATCAACAAGTTACAGGAAGTAAGCACCAACTTATAAAGTAGAAACTGTTTTGATAACTGCACCAGGGGACCCAGATAAAAGCTACATGTTTCTTGTTTTTTGAGAGACAAGTCTCCTAAATATCTGTGACTACAGTTTTTATTTGGATCCACAGTTTTTCAACTTAACATAATAACCATTTACTGTGCAATCCTCTTAAAAGCATGTGCCTTTGAAGACAGCGTGCTCCCTGCTCTCCAGCTGAGGCTCCTACTTCACTTTCCATATTCTGACATACCTCTTCAGTTAATGACATTTGTATGTATGTTAAATCATGCAATAAAACAAGCACACAGTAGTCTAGTACAACATGTTCAGTTAATCCTTCTCAAATATATGTGTCCGGTCTGCTCATCCTTCAAAGAAATGAGCAAAGCTGAGATAAATAGTACTGATAAATAACATCCCCTCATTGATTCAACAGTCAGAAGCTTCAGTGAAAAAAAGGCCATTTGTTGTCCTCTTTATAGTCTGTCTAATGAGTGCATTTGCGACAGACCGTGCACTGATTATAAAGTAGGTAAAAAACAAGCTTTATAGAATGTTTTATAAAAATGTGTTTTTTACATTCATGGATAAAGATTAGTGGTGTGTTGTTCTGATGCTCAGTATTGGTATTGGTCCGATATGGCACCAAAATCACTGGAACAGTTATCAGAAACAGCCAGAACTGTCACGAAACCGCTTATCTAAACTTTGAGCACCATGCCGTAAAAGAGAAATGTGTCAGGACCTGAGTAACACAGATGAGCAGCAAAGCTGGGTTTCAAATGGCTACCTGCTCCCAGCACAGTGCACTACGTAGGAATTAAAATACAGGCTCCTGCACCCAAATAGTAAATAATACACAATATGGACAAATGTATTGGGACACACCTGTGTATTAGGGTTGGGCTAGGCCCCTTACTTCCAGTGAAGGACAATCTTAATGCTTCAGCAGACCAAGACATTTTGGACAACGCAAAGCTTCCAACTTTGTGGACACAGTTTGGGGAAAAGGCCCTTTTCCGTTCTAGCATGACTGTACCCCAGTGCACAAAGCAAGCTCCATAAAGACATGGCTGGATGAGTTCTGTGTGGAAGAACTTGACTGGCCCGCACTGAGCCCTAAACTTAAGTCTATCCAACACCTCTGGGATGAACTGGAACGGAGATTGTGAGCCAGGCCTTCTCATCCAGCATCAGTGCCTGACCTCTTAAATGCTCTACAGAATGAATGGGCACAAATGGACGCCCTAAAATCTTGTCGAAAGCCTTCTAAGAAGAGTGGAAGCTGTTATAGCTGCAAAGGTGAGACCAACCCCATATTAAAGTCTATGTATTAGAATGCAATGTCACTAAAGTCCCTGTTGGTTCAGCCATGTTGAATTCTGCAATGGACAAATTGGGCTCTAAATGGGTGTAGAAAGTCACATTTTATAACTCACAAAGCAAACTATAGAGGAAGTAGGGTTTCAAAGGCCTTCCAGACAAATATATTATTTATAACTTAGTTGTTTAAGAGAACAAAAAAGACAGTAATGGATTGGGATCAGTACTCAATGCTGTGGTATCAGTATCGGACATGGGATTGTGGTAGAATATTAAGGTTTGTAAATGTACTCTACTAAAAATGCAAGTACTCTGCTAAAATGTACTTCGAACATGGCCATTTCCAGTTGAAACATGGACTGAATACAGACACTTTGTCTCTGTTTTGACATCGCCCTGTTAGTGCACTAGACTCAATGTCCAAGTTGCTTTACAGTACTGCAGCTCTCATTCCCAGACCCAAGAACTTAGTGGGCTCTCTGCTGACACAAAGCTGTCAGGATCAAATGCTAAGCCTTTCTGTACTAACAACCTCACGGTTTGGATTTGCTGGAAGAAAAGGGGGATATCCTGAAGTCACAGCGGTTTAACTAATGCTTCCTCACTCCACCTGGGACTAAAGTGTTCATCACACAGCCAGCAATTCTGAGTTCCTGTAGAACAACAACATGTTTGACAATGTCAAGTTGCCAAACTCCTTAGTAAAGACGGACAGAAATGAGGATGCATGGCTCTGCAGATAAATGTAGACAGGGGGACATTAGCGATGAAATCTAAGTTTAAATTAATACAGTCAAAGAAGGCTCATAAGGGACAATGGGAAATAAAACATTAAATTCTGGAGAAATACTCATTTTAATAATTGATATCCAGCTATGCATATGCTGGATGACCGACCCCCAGAATCTGACAAGAGCACCTTAAAAATGTGACAGAAATTTGCCTTGCATAGTAAACTATGACCTAATCTTAATACCCATGCGGGAAAAGCCTTCTCTGCTGGACGTGGTACGAATGTTAAGCATAATTTTAGTGAACACCATTATCCAAGGGCATTAGGGTAGATTTAGTTCACTGCCTCATGGAGCTGGATAATTGAACAACTTTGGAAAATAATGTTAGCAAAATTAGAAATAGGATTGAATGTTAGAGGAAAAAAGGAGAATGTTTGAAGAAGGTCTGCTCAGCCTAGTGGTGCATTCTTCAGTATGCATCAAGTGTGACTGTGCAAAGCATCCAGTATGTTGCAAAAAAGCTTGAATGAAGCCATATACAATCACATAAATACCTTAGTTTATGAAATTAACTATATTCATCATAGTATGTGCTATAAATCAAGCAGATCAGTGAATCAGGCAGACTAGCATCCCTGTTCAAAATTCAGCACAGAGCCGGCAATGTGAGTGACCGTGGGACGTTTATCCACTTCACAATCAAAAAGAAGAACTGACCCAATTGGAACTTACAGTTCTTGTACTAGTTCATTTTTCACCATCTTGAGGGGCACCTGGGACTGTCAGAATATCCACAGTAAAGTGTCTAATTTGGCTAATTATCTACCATGTTTGCTAGTTAATTTATATGCTGCACTGTTATGTGCACAAACAAAATATGCCTACATTAACAAACACAAACAAGTCAAGCAAATCTCCCTTTTCCTCTTATTCTTTTCCTTTTTGTCTTCTATATTTTTAATTGGTCTTGCTGACATTATCTGTGCTAACAGTTCTTTAAATTGTCATTGGCTTCTGCTGCAAGAGTTACCAAAACAGAGGAAAAAAAACATGCACCACTATGTCTTTTTGATACTAATACTGAGTATCAAAAACAAAAAAACTGGAACCTTTAGTACTGGACCAAAGGTAAACGGAAAAAGAGCAGTCCCAGTTTTTTGCTAACAAGATTACATCATGCTGTTCTGTTTCTTCCATCTCTCAAACAGCTGATGCCCTGGGATTTCCATGTACAACTGTTCCAAGGCCTTAGTAAGAATGTTGCAAAGAAAACAGCTTGTCGATTAGAGAATCAAAAGAGAATATCAAGAATCACATAAGCAAAGAGATGGGTCACAACCAGGCCAATCACATCTGAACTCACTAAACATTAGTGTGCAGAATGTCAGTTTAGAATGCACCACTTATGGGACTACGGTAGCTGATGATGATCTCAGATGCTGAGTGGAGGAAGGATGACTGGTTGGCTGGAACCAAGGTCCCTTAAAAGGATCAGAATTTGGCATAAGCCATTCTGTTTGGTGTCAACATGACAGCCTGGTGGTCATAGTTTGGTAGTGAGAAGAATCTTTTTATGATGTTCTTTGGGAGCCCCAGTGAAACCCACTGAAGAATGTCTAAACAGCATGGCCAGATTCCCCGATTCATCTCTTCCAGGTTACAGTTCATCCACACTTGGATGCACCATTTCACAAGACATGTATTGTCACTCAGTGGTTACATGACAGCAAATTTTTCTCGCTTCAGTAGCCTGCATAGTCCCTGGATCTTGAGTATCTGCGGGATAAGCTTTTCAAAGCATGACTGTGTAGGTGTACAACTCGCAGCAACTATGTAATTTGATGTCTTCTAGAATTCATGCCTGGGAAGATGTTCCTAAAGAAAAAAAGCCATCTCACTTCATGGGTATACCGAGTAAAGGTGTAACGATAGACTCAGTCCACAATTATATTCAATACAAATCCAGTTCAGTATGATAATTTGAACAAAATCTAAATGAAGAAAAGTGATTGCAATAATGTGAGCATCGAGGCATGCAGGGTGTAATCACAGGATCCAAAAGGTTTAATGCTAAAGAACAAGTAACAAACACACAAATTAAAACAAAGGGTCTGGGGTACACGAAAACATGAGAAACTACAAAAACGCAAGATAGTCCAACAAGAACAGGAGCACAGCAGAAACAAAGGGAAAAGTAAACATTAACAAAGACACAATAAAACCAACACAACTACAATTTTTAAGGGTGTGTTTTACAAAGAATCCACAGAGTGAAATACAGGGGTATTTATACTAATTAATGGAGTAAGAACACCTGGACAGGGGAGGAGACAGGAGCTGGACACAGGTGAACAAGACAACAAGGGGTTGGGCCTAAGGCAGAGTTAAGGCGGGGCTAAGACCAGAACATACTCACATGTGAAAGACACAATAACACAGGCACATGGAGAATGTAAACAACAACAGACCAGAAACCAGAGAGAAGACATTACAAAAAGCTGAAAAAAGGGGAAAGGACAGGAAGAACATTACAATGATAGCTGTGCTGGTGCATAATCTTCTGAGACTAGAGCTGGGAGACATGACGAGTGTGATGAATGACATGAACGCGCTGTATAATAATACTTTTGAGATGCTGCATATTTGAGTGTACACTTATCAAGAACCACTAAGAAACGTTTATTTAAAACATAAGAAGTATATGACAAACCAATGGCACTGTTCAGTCAAAAGGACTTTGTGACTACAAATATTAAATCAACTCTAACTTAGCAATTTCTGCACATCAAAAATGAGAAAACATCTTAAATCTAGTCAAGATATCTAACGATTCTTATCATGAGACTGTTGTAAAAATATTACATAATTATTCCAGTTGTTTTCAATGTTTAAACTCATTTCATGTGTAGAAAGTCTTATATTCTTCTGATGAATAATTTTATTTTAGGACATAATGCATGTCATTTTGCTTGTTTTAAGAAAGAACAAAACATGATCAGCCAATAGAAGTTTCACTAAACAGAATTGTTTAAAACAAGTGAGAAATGTCAACAAAAACTCAAAAAAAAAAAAAAAAAACAACAAAATTCCATTGAATACATTTAAGATTATTTCACTTTTGTAGCATGGACATTTTTCTGTGTGTGTTCTTTAATTCCATGAGTACGCTTCGCCCGACCCTGAGGAAAAGAGCCTTAAGCATCTCCCAGTCACTCACTGCAGTCCCCATTACCGTGAAAATTTCCATTTGGCCTGGCGATGAGCAACTTCATCAGTTATCACATTCTCCACTGTACTCAATCCCACTTCTGTCCAACTTAATTGAACTGGATAGCATGTTGATTTGAAAGTGAACGTGATCTTGGACCATGGAACATCTGCAACCTGTTATTTTAATTATATATTGGTTTTATGCACATTCAGAACACACAGACATACGCATACACATACTTCTACTCACACATGATTAAGGCTCACCCAAACCCTCTCTAAATGCACATTAATTACGGGTGAGAGTGCTCAAGTGTGACTCCGAGCATTTGTGAGCAATTATTCATATGAAATATTCAGAAACCTATCTGAACACAGAATTAAAAACATCTATTTTATTCTTAATTAGCCCCATATCTGAGACGGAGGGCATGAAGCTGATGTATGACAGCAGGGGCTTTCTTTTAGTGTTCATCCGACACCGTCATTTCCCTTTGAAATGAATTCAGCACTAGGTGTTTTTGAAGAGGCACAGCAGTGCCGCTTTTCGACCAAAGCCTTTCTGAGGAGAGTTAAAGGCGAGGGATGACAGCATTTATCCCATGACTGTCTTTCTTACACTGTTCCTGTAGCGACATCTCTGCCTCTTTCTCTCTTTTCACATCTGTCATTATCTCTGCACACAGGGTCGAGAGAGAAAGAGAGAGAGAGAGAGAGAGAGAGAGAGAGAGAGAGAGAGAGAGAGAGAAAGAGATAAGGAGGAAAGGGATAGGTAAAACTAACACCCTTCTCCCTTTTTCTGATTCTCTCTCCTTCGTTTTATCTCCCTCACTCTTACTTTCTCTTTCTCTTTTCCTGAGTGTCACCTTCACTTAGTCCTTCTTTCTCTCCTTTTCTGCTTCTCTCTCTCTTTATTTCTCTTTTTCACTCTTTTTTATCTTTGATGCATCTCTGTGTATGTGTGTGTGTGTGTGTGTGTGTGTGTGTGTGTGTACTCTCTCTCTCTCTCTCTCTCTCTCTCTCTCTCTCTCTCCTCTCGAACAGTCACTGTCCCTGATTCTCAATGACCTGTTGCATCTCGTTATTCCTCCCCTTGAGTCACTGTGTCAAATAGGGACTCGTTAGTTCTAATTATAGGTGGCAAGACTAAACACACTACCTACTCAATATTGACTTCATCCATCTGTCACTCGCTCTCCTGTACTTCCTTTGTTAGACCCTGTGTTTGCGGTAGGCACAATGCGTTTGTGTGGGGGTGTGTGTTTTTTTCTTCCTCTATAGCAGTGGTTCCCAAGCTGTGGTTCTAGACTTCCCCCTGACCTTCAAGATTCAAGATTATTTATTTGTCACATACATAGTTATACAAGTACAACATGTAGTGACATGTGGAGCTGAGTCAAGGCGTAAGACTGCAATAAAGTTATCAAATAAATGAAATTAAAGAGACCCACTCATTGTAGTGCTTTCCCTGTTTTTATACACCCACTTCAGCCCAACTGATTAGTCAGATCAGGTTTGTTGGGATCATGGAAAACACTAAAATGTGCAGAGCAGGAGGGCCTGGAGCAGGTTTTGAAACCAGCATTCTGTAGTGAGGAAGGCACAGCAATATCTTTATTACATAAAGGGTCGGTTTCCCAAACAGGGATTAAGCCTAGTCTTAGACTACCCTTTCTTTTTCAATGGAAAATCTCTATTCACAGCGCTACATAATCTAGGACTAGGCTTAATCCCTGTCCGGGAAACTGACCCAAAGAGTCTGAGAAGAGTCAGCTTGCCCTATGAACAGCAGGTGAATTTCTAAAGGTGTGCCATAGAGAGCCTTTGGACATACTGATGTCACAATATGCTTCACCAGCTGTACCACATGAGAAAACTCTACAAGGGGTTATCAAAACAGCACAAGACATCATAGGAGCACAGCATCCAGTCATAGGAGACAGACAGTCATAGACGAAAACAGTACTGTCTGAGGAAGGCAGTCAGCATCATTAAGGACCCAGCAGTGTTCTGTTTGTCCTCCTTCCATCAAGTAGGCGTTACAGGACCATTCACACCCACGCGAGCAGGTTCAGAAACAGCCTCTCTTTGAGGGCAACTTCAAAACTGAACTCAGAATTTAAGTAGAGACATTTTCCAAAAACACGGAGTACAGGCTAAGTATGCTAAGTCACACTCTGCATCTGCAAAGCGGCCAGCCTTGTGAATGACCCCACACACCCCTCCCGCACTGCCGTCTGGCAAAAGGTTTTAGAACATATGGCCCTTCACTGTTAGGAGGGGAAACAGTTTCTTCCCCCAGGCCATCAGACTCTTAAATCAGAAATAAATTCAAACGCACAAACTGAACTGTGACATTCTTCTAAACACAAGCACGGATACACTCTCACACTGTTCCACCATAAATATAATCAAACTGCCGTTCTCCTATGAAGAGACACACATCACATTTCCTTTATTACATACATTTTTTTTTATCCTGTTCCTGCTATTTCTATCACCGTCGCACTTTTTCTACTTTAATAACTCTGCTGCTAGAATACAGTATTTGTCATGATACTGTATTCATTCTCATTAGTTCTGTTACTGCTTTTGTCAGCTCCCCTATATGTTGATATATATATATATATATATATATATATATATATATATATATGTGTGTGTGTGTGTGTGTGTGTGTGTGTGTGTGTGT